>WNWK01022255.1:0-32835 GCA_009830355.1 Cherax destructor
CTGGGTTAGCGATAATATAAAATTACAAAAAGACTTCATTTGTTTAAAACCTTTTCCCACAGTAAATGTTTGTTTAACTACAGTGGTTAAATATTTTTTAATATTGACTGACAGGAACATTCCCCAATACAGTTTTTTACTTCTTTTAAATTATAATTAAAAAGATATTTAAGTACATCAGAAGGGAGCACTGCGCAGGTTTCTGGCCCATGAGGCGGGTTAAACTCCCAACCTACATCCATTTATGTATTGTCTAACAGTTTTAAAAAGCTTCACCATGTGTTCCTTAAACCCCAAAAAAATCACCTATACCCTTTTTCTAAATCAAAAGGGTTTTTAAACAAAACCCATTAGCGAGTCCTGTCTTGGTTAGATTTTTTTTGCAAAGTTTTTTGCACCCCCCTTATTAATATTTTCCCCCGATTCTATATCTTTCTAGAGTGCAGCCCAAGTCCCCTTTTGTACTTTTTCCAGCACATTTATGTTCATTCTGAATACGATGTCGGGAACTTCAGCCTAAATAAATAAAACCAAACCAACAGGACTCCTGTTATTTACACTTCTTGATAGGGAAAAGGATACGATTCCCTTCACTGCAAACAATTAGGTCTGGCTTGGTTTTGGATAACTGTCCCCGAACTTCTTCGCATTCAGATAAATTAAGATCTACATTATTTAGTTCATAAGGGTCATGGTTATTTATATATATATATATATATATATATATATATATATATATATATATATATATATATATATATATATATATATATATATATGTCGTGCCGAATAGGTAAAACTGGTCAATTGTGAACTCTCATCTAAAATTAAGTCCTTTCTAAAATTTACTCTCTCTATACGTTTAAGCATATATTTTTCATTTATGTTAATGTAAGTTTATGTTTATTACCAAGGCTTTGAAACCTACTATTGTAATACAGCAAAACAGTTTGAAGATTTGGCCTAACTCCTTCGATATATTTTAGATGCGTTAACATTAATTTAATAATAAACAAACACAGTAGAATAATATTTTTCATTTATGTTCAAGAATGATTTTCCTTGAAGTGTACATACAAATTTTCACTTGTGTATATGGCAGGTGGACGTGCTATTTAAGCCAAAATCATAGGATTTTACTAATCATTTGACATATATATATATATATATATATATATATATATATATATATATATATGTATAATATGTATATGTATGTAATATTAATAATATGTGTGTATGTAATATGTATCGTTAATTGTTATGATGGTAGAGCTCCTCCTCTAAAATAACCTACTGAGCTGCGAATTGGATGGCTAATTTTTAGCACTGTTGCAGACGCCATCTTGGTGCTAAATCAAATAACGCTCTTAACTGTGCAGATTTTGGTTAATTCGTAGTCTTGTAATAATATGAGTTTTTATAAATTGTTCACTTTATTGAAATTGGGCAAATAATCATGGAAAACACATTCTATTAGGTTTAAGAACATATGAATTTCAAAATCAACATAGATCAAATCAAATAATTTTATTAAAAAATGTGTTCCTACATATTGAATCAAAGGAGGATCCCGCTTTTTATTTTCATATTGCTGTGCATCAGGACAATTACGTTTCAATGACCAGCAGTAATCCACCATCATGTGACATTCATTTCCTGTTATCGAGTTCCCATGGTGAAAATATCTGATGGAACCGCTGTCTTTGTTCCTCATATTAGTCCCCACAATTGTTGGAAGATAGTGGTGCGGAGTGCAAAAGTGCATCTTGCACTCATTCTATTCAGGATTATTGGAAACTTGAAAACAGGTCTTGGATCATTTTTTTTCATATTCAGGGGAGCTTGTTTTTCCACAGGAAGTTGGACAATCTGTATATGAAAATATTACATGCGCCTCGACACCTGCTAATGCTTCGCCGGTGCTTGTCCTTCATCAATTCCGAATCGAGACTAACAAAGATTCTTTGATTCGCAAGACCTAATTTGATGTGGAGTGGTGGCAGAAGAATTTTCTTGGGGTCAACTAGTGGCACAGTTTTCACGTTGTGATTTCTGGGTAAGAATCTGGTTCTTGGTGGCCAGTCTTTTTGTTCATAGTGCTGGCTGTCTGCCCTACTATCCCAAAAACACAGAAAACAGGGATACTTTGTGTATTCCCCTTGAAGACCTAGTAGGAGAGCAATAACTTTTAAATAACCACAAATTAGAAAATTGGGATTCTGGTACTTGATTGCAGATATTAGTGTCTTCATATTTGCGTAAGTTTCTGACATTTGGACACTATGGCCAATTGGCACAGATGCAGTTGTGTTGCCATTGTAGAGAAGTACAGCCTTTAAACTTCTTTTAGAAGAATCAATGAAGAGTCTCCATTCATCTGCTTTGTATGACATCCCCATGTGTTCAATAAGGCCAGAAATATTTGACCAGAAAACTAAAGATTCCTCTTTATCAAAGAACTGAGTGAATTCCGCTTCACGATGACGGTACCAAGCAAATGTTGTTCCAGGAGCTAGAAGTCTGTGTTCCTTCAGTCTAGAGCCAAGTAACTGTGTACTTTCTTTTGGAAGGTTAAGGTCTCTCACCAAGTCATTGAGCTCAACTTGGTTGAAGGGTTTGGGATCGTCATTTGTTGGTGGTTCACAGTCTACTTCCATCTCCTTAGATGAAATTTGCCATGTCTCAGGTGGCACAGGTACAGGGATATCTTCAGAGTGTGGAACAGCCTTATTGCTGAAGGAATATTTGGGTATATTATGCGATCTTTAGTCTTCTTGTTGAATACAGCTACTTTAGTCATACAAAAGTAGCAGTTATCACGGTGGTTCATCTGCTCCCGCCATACCATTGGTACTCCAAAGGGCATACATTAAAGTTTTCCAACTGACCAGATTGGAGCTTACTGATGCAACTCTTGCAAGCTTTGTGTGGTGCAAATGGTTTGTCCTGGTCTCCAAGTTTGCAGCCAAAATAAGCCAAGTACAGCGCTTCAATAAAGGAGTAATGTTGTTCCGGGAATCTGAAGGGGTGATTTGCCCGCAGACATAGCAAAATATGTCTGGTGAATTTATGCAGCCTCTAGACATATTAATAATCTGAAAATAAAGAAAAATATATTATAGTTAACATCTAATTCAATATAAGGTAAGCATTTTAATTGGTACTATACCACTTTCTCATTTACTTATGTTATACGAAAAGAGAAAAGTAACGTTTCCGTATAACTTGACAACCTGATGTGATAGAGATGAATAAAAAACACAATGAATCACTATTTTCCATATATATACCGAAAAAAAAAATCATGCAGACCAGTGAAATAGATTTTTCCAAAACAGTTTTAGGAAGATTGATAGCTAAAAACATTTATATTTGTGGTAAAAAATTATTTGTAATAAAAAAGTAAATTACTTAAATTACCTAATTTAACGTAATTTTTTGTTGCTTAATTTTGGTATATATTTCATAGGTCAATTTAAATGTATTTATTATTTCTAAAATCAATGATATATAATTTTTACTGTGTTCGAAATGATTTTGAAGAATTAGTGGTTATTTTTTTTTTCATTATGCTTATTTTTGAAAACAGCCTTTGTTTTTAGGCTAACTCTCCGGTTTCGCCTATTTGACACGTGACTAAAGACCTGTATTCCTTGATGGAGAGTGTGCAGGTTCGAATCCTGCGTGAACTAAGAGGTAATGTTTGTAAACGTTCAGCTATGTCAAGTGTCTAGGTTGTTTAAGGTATCTGTTAGATACATTTTTTTCAACAAGTCGGCCGTCTCCCTACCGAGGCAGGGTGACCCAAAAAGAAAGAAAATCCCCAAAAGAAAATACTTTCATCATCATTCAACATTTTCACCACACTCATATATTATCACTGTCTTTGCAGAGGCGCTCAGATACGACAGCTGAGAATAGTCCTCCCAACTGTCACTATCCCAGACCCCTCCTTTAAAGTGCAGGCATTGTACTTCCCATTTCCAGGACTCAAGTCCAACTAAATCAATTAACTGGTTTCCTGAATCCCTTCACAAAATATTACCTGCTCACACTCCAACAGCTCGTCAGGTCCCAAAACCATTCGTCACCATACACCTCAACAACCCTCTTCAGCCCTCTGACTAATACTTTAGTAACTCCACACCTCCTCCTAATTTCCACACTCCGAATTTTCTGCATAATATTACACCACACATTGCCCTTAGACAGGACATCTCCAGTGCCTCCAGCCGCCTCCTCGCTGCAACATTTGCAACCCATGCATCACACCCATATAAGAGTGTTGGTACAACTATACTTTCATACATTCCCTTCTTTGCCTCCATGGATAACGTTTTTTGTCTCCACAGATACCTCAACGCACCACTCACCTTTTTTCCTTAATCAATTCTTTGGTTAACCTCATCCTTCATAATCCCATCTGCTGACAAGTCAACTCCCAAATATCTGAAAACATTCACTTCTTCCATAATCCCTCTCTCCAATGTGATATCCAATTTCTCTTTTTTTAAATCGTTTTATAACCTCATCACCTTACTCTTATCTATGTTCACTTTCAACTTTCTATCTTTACACACTCTCCCAAACTCGTCCACTAACCTTTGCAACTTTTCTTTAGAATCTTTAGTAACTGTGTCAACTCCTATTTTGCATTTGATTCCCCATAATTTAATCCCACCCCTCTCCCCAACACCTTAGCATTTACTTCTTTTACAACCCCATCTATAAATATATTAAACAACCATGGTGACATTACACATCCCTGTCTAAGACCTACTTTTACCGGGAAGTAATCTCCTCTCTCCTACACACCTAACCTGAGCCTCACTATCCTCATAAAACTCTTTACAGCATTCAGTAACCTATTATCTAATCCATACACTTGGAACATTTGCCATATTGCTCCCCTATCCACTCTATCATGGGCTTTTTCTAAACCATAAATGCAATGAAAACTTCCCTACCGTTATCTAAATACTGTTCACATATATGCTTCACTGTAAACACTTGATCTACACATCCCCTACCCACTCTAAAGCCTCCTTGCTCGTCTGCAATCCTACTCTCCGTCTTACCTCTAATTCTTTCAATAATAACCCTACCGTACACTTTACCTGGTATACTCAGTAAACTTATTCCCCTATAATTCTTAGTCTCTTTTATCCCCCTTTCCTTTATATAAAGGAACCATACAAGCTCTTTGCCAATATTAAAACAAAAATACCAACCACTCCAACACTATATTTCCCCCTGCTTTTAACATTTCTGTCATGATCCCGTCAGTTCCAGCTGCTTTACCCCCTTTCATTCTACATAATGCCTCATGCACCTCTCCCACACTCACCTCCTGCTCTTCCTCACTCCTAAACGATGTTGTACCTCCCTGGCCAGTGCATGAAATTACCGCCTCCCTTTTTTCATCGACATTTAAAAGTTCCTCAAAATATTCCCGCCATCTACCCAATACCTCCAGCTCCCCATCTACTAACTCCCTTACTCTGTTTTTAACTGACAACTCCATTCATTCCCTAGGCTTTCTTAACTTGTTTATCTCGCTCCAAAACGTTTTCTTATTTTCCGCAAAATTTCTTGACAGTGCCTCTCTCACTCTTTCATCTGCTCTCCATTTGCACTCTCTCACCACTCTCTTCACCTTTCTTTTACTTTCCATGTACTCTGCTCTTCTTACAACACTTCCATTTGTAAAACCTCTCATAAGCTACCTTTTCTCTTTTATCGCACCCTTTACTTTTTCATTCCACCACTCATTCCTTTCCTCCTGCACCCACCCTCCTATAGCCACAAACTTCTGCCCCACATTCTAATACTGTATTTTTAAAACTATCCCAACTCTCTTCAACCCGCCACCCCCCACTTCTCATACTTGCACTAGCCCACCTTTCTGCCAATAGTTGCTTATATCTCACCCTAACTTCCTCCTCCCCTAGTTTATACACTTTTACCTCTCTCTTACTTGCTGTTGCCATTTTCTTTTTGTCCCATCTACCTTTTATTCTAACTGTAGCTACAACTAAATAATGATCCGATGTATCCGTTGCCCCTCTATAAACATGTACATCCTGAAGCCTACCCATCAAACTTTTATCCACTAATACATAATCTAACAAACTACTTTCATTACGTGCTATATCATACCTTGTATACTTATTTATCCTCTTTTTCATAAAATATGTATTACTTACTACCAAACCTCTTTCTACACATAGCTCAATTAAGGGTTCCCCATTTACATTTACCCCTGGCAACCCAAATTTACCTACTACTCCCTCCACAACATTTTTACCAACTTTAGCATTTAGATCTCCAACCACAAGTACTCTCTCATTTGGTTCAAAACTCCCTACGCATTTATTCAACATTTCCCAAAATCTCTCTCTCTCCTCTACACTTCTCTCTTCTCCAGGTGCATAAACACTTTTCACATCCAACCTTTATTTTACTCCACATAATCCTTGAATTTAAACATTTATATCCCCTCTTTACCTGCCATAACTGATTATTCAACATTATTGCCACTCCTTCTTTAGCTCTAACTCTATTTGAAACCCTTTACCTAATCCCATTTATTTCTCCCCACTGAAACTTTCCTACCCCCTTCAGCTTTGTCTCACTTAAAGCCAGGACATCCAGCTTCTTTTCATTCATAACATCTATAATCATCTCTTTCTTATCATTCGCACAACATCCACGCACATTCAAACATCCCACTTTGACGGTTTTCTTCTTTTTATTTTTAGTGAATCTATACAGGAAAACGGGTTACTAGCCCATTGTTCCCGGCATTTTAGTTGACTTTTACAACACGCATGGCTTATGGAGGAAAGATTCTAATTCCACTTCCCCATGGATATGAAAGGAAAAACAATAAGAACAAGAACTATTAACATAAAATCTAAGAAAACACAGGTGCGTGTGTATATATAAACGTGTACATGTATGTGTAGTGTGACCTAAGTGTAAGTAGAAGTAGCAAGACGTACCTGAAATCTTGCATGTTTATGATACAGAAAAAAGACACCAGCAATCCTACCATCATGTAAAATAAATACAGGCTTTCGTTTTACACTCACTTGGCAGGATGGTAGTACCTCCCTGGTTGGTTGCTGTCTACTAACCTGCTACCTACTCGATACATGATGTTGCTAAACATCTAGCAACTTACTGTTAAGTTGTGGATGTACTAATGTTGTGTTATTTATCTCTATCTTCCTATTGTTAAATAATAAATTTTTCAATGAAATACTGATTTACTACCCCTTTATATATTCCATACAGTCCAGTTCTGTTTATTCTCTTAATTAAATATAAAAGAGCATAAATCTGTTAATATCTACTGAGGAGATTTTCTTTAATATAAAAATCCCTATTGTAATGAACATTCTTCCAGAGGCGCAGTGTGGGATAAGGCATCTGTGGAAGGACCTGGGTGCCAGGAAGTCCACTCTGGGAAGTGAAAAGAACCTTCCTTTACTAGAAATTCCTAAATGTTCTACAGTACTTTTAAGTAAAGTAATAAACCAGTTTATTGTTTCAAAATGTACCTCCCATGTCTTCCTCTCTCTGAATTTCTTTACTCTCATTTTTTCCAAATGAGCTTTATTTTTATTTACATTAGACATCTTAATACCTTTTCTGTTTTCTCTCTCATCTCTTGTCGACATTGTGATAAATTACCTGCATGAGGTTTACCTGATTTGTTACATGTAAGTAATTTGGGTAAGATAAATGGGACTTAGCCACAATAGGTCACAGGACTGTCACTGCTTCGATGCCCACTCCTTCACCACTCTCACAAAAAAGCTTGACCTGATATTAAATTAATAATTACAATTTTTTTTATTAACACATTGGCCGTTTCCCACCAAGGCAGGGTGGCCCAAAAAAGAAAAACTTTCATTATCACACTCCATCATTGTCTTGCCAGAGGCATGCTTACACAACAGTTATAAAAGTGCAACATTGACACCCCTCCGTCAGAGTCCTGGCACTGTACTTCCCATCTCCAGGAATCAAGTCTGGCCTGCTGGGTTTCCCTGAATCCCTTCATAAATGTTACCTTGCTTACACTCCAACATCACGTCAAATCCTAAAAAACATTTGTCTCCATTCGCTCCTATCTAACAAGCTCACGCATGCTTGCTGGAAGTCCAAGCCCCTCGCACACAAAACCTTTACCCCGTCCTAGGCCGACCCCTACCCTGCCTTCCCTGCACTACAGATTTATACACTCTTGAAATCATTCTATTTTGTTCCTTCCTCTCTACATGTCCAAACCATCTCAACCCCTTCTCAGCCCTCTGGATAATAGTTTTGGTAATTCCACACCTCTTAATCTCCAAACTACGGATACTCTGCATTATATTCACACCACACATTGCCCTGAGACATGACATGTCCACTGCCTCCAGCCTTCTCCTTGTTGCAACATTCACAACCCATGTCTCACACCCATACAAAAGCATTGGTATAACTATACTCTCAACATTCCCCTCTTTGTTTTCATGGATAAAGTTCTCTGTCTCCACAGACTCCTCAGTGCACCACTCACTTTTTTCCCCTCGTTAATTCTATGATTCACCTCATCCTTCATAGACCCATCTGCTGACACATCCACTCCCAAATATCTGAACACATTCACTTCCTCTATACTCTCCCTCCAATCTGATATCCAATCTTCCGTTACCTAATTGTTTTGTTATCCTCATCACCTTACTCTTTCCTATATTCACTTTTAATTTATTTCTTTTACATACCCTACCAAACTCATCCACCAACCTCTGCAACTTCTCTCCAGAATCCCCCAAAAGCACAGTGTCATCAGCAAAGAGCAACTGTGACAACTCCCACTTTGTGTTAGATTCTTTATCTTTTAACCCCACACCTCTTTCCAACACATGAGCATTCACTTCTCTTACAACTCCATCTATAAAAATATTGAACAACCATGGTGACATCAAACATCCCTGTCTAAGGCCTACTTTTACTGGGAAATAATCTCCCTCACGCCTACATACTCTAACCTGAGCCTCACTATCCTCGTAAAAACTTTTCACGGTTTTCAATAACGTACCTCCTATTTCAAACATTTGCAACATCTGCCACATTGCCTCCCTATCCACCCTATCAATATTAAACAATAATGATAATTTATAAAATAATGTGGAATGTATGAAAATTAATTAAACGATCTCCAGAAAGGATTAATGGGAACAATTATACACACATACAGGGTAAGAATTTTCTAATTGACTTCAAGCACATATGTACCAAAAGTTAGATAATTAAGAAATTTAAATTACAATATACCATTTATATTGTAGTTGGATCATCCCACGACGCCTACCTAACAAATAGAATCCTACTGGTCAGCGAGAAATCTAAATGAGAGGACTAATGGTGTACATACTGGATGTGCTGCGTGGCGATGCCTCAATATTTCTACTATCACCACCTAATTCCAAAAGCCCCCCAAATTCTCTGTCCTCATTCTTCAACAGGGAACATTCGACATTTCTTGAAGGCCGATCCATACAATTATGGCCTCTATGACGTCGGATTACTAGACGATTTCACCACAACCAGTGCTCACACATTTATTCACTATGATGTCCTCCCTGCATCACTCCACGGCCGTTGCACAACCTTCTTCACACACAATTTCTTGAAGGGTCACATTTTAATACTCAATTATTATATTATTCATATTTACACATTCTGAATTTAGGAAAATTATAAAAAAAATCGACAGACATCTTTACACCAGTATCAAGATACAAAAACTGCATGAAACACTACAGCAACGACGAGTCGCTCACATAAAATCATATCAAATGAATTTGATGAAGTTCCTGTGTCAGTGACACGCTTTCGGCTCTTATTGTATATCGTGATCGTACGTTACATCTTTCAGTTAAAGTGTTATGCTATTTTACAGTGGCGAGATATCATAATTATCTCAATTATCCCAACCTAATTTTCAACCTTTTCTCTCTTATCTTTTACACTTTAACGAGTAAAGACTCTCTTCCAATTTACAACATGAAATCATCTTTCTTAGAAGTACAAAAAATCTTAGTTCCCTGCTCAGGAGTGCATGAAAAAAACGAAGAAAAATCATTATCAAAGCCAAATATTTAAATATATTTTAAAAGGGATTACAGACACGTAAATGATGCAGGGGGAAAGTTTTCCACAACAGGAAAAATGAGAGAGCATTTCAAGCCCTAAAATAACCGTTTCAAAAGACCGTTCCCTGTCAAATAATGCCCGCCGTTTCATGAAGGGAAATAAAATAAAGACCACAAACTTTCTAGTAGGGGACGGCGAGCACAAACCAACACATAAAGCAGTATACGCAAAGATAAACTTACCAAAATACGAGCCGAAGCTGAGGTGAGTTTGTCGCTGCTGGTCCTCTCGATCCTCTCCTCCGACTCCTTCTTTGTCTTGAACGTACCTCTTCTGGCTCACAGACGTCGTCGTCTCAATAGCTGCAACCAAGAAAAAGAAAAATGATGGACAGAAACTTGAGCGAGGTGGAAACGAGGGTGGGAGAAAGTGCGTTTGAATAAATGTATGAACCTAAACATAACACCTGTAAATCCTTAACTTTGTCTGAAGGAGAGAGAGAGAGAGAGAGAGAGAGAGAGAGAGAGAGAGAGAGAGAGAGAGAGAGAGAGAGAGAGAGAGAGAGAGAGAGAGAGAGAGAGAGAGAGAGAGAGAGAGAGAGAGAGAGAGAGAGAGAGAGAGAGAGAGAGAGAGAGAGAGAGAGAGAGAGAGAGAGAGAGAGAGAGAGAGAGAGAGAGAGGGAGAGAGAGAGAGAGAGAGAGAGAGAGAGAGAGAGAGAGAGAGAGAGAGAGAGAGAGAGAGAGAGAGAGAGAGAGAGAGAGAGAGAGAGAGAGAGAGTGAGAGAGAGATGATCTTGTAGAGTTTAACATAAGAAACTTTGTTGACTTCCCTACTCTCGTCTGTGGATCCTCCCACGACCCAGTAGTGGGTGATCTTTCTGAAGGCATAGTCGCTTGCCAATACATTGACTATGTTGTATCATCTGACCACAAGGCTGTATTTCCGATAATGAAGATTCCAAGAGAACGAGGTGAAGAGTCTATACGATCAACCTGGTTGTGGGAGAGAGAAAACTGGCCGGCCCTTTGCTCTGAGCTCGTCACTTCCGACTGGAATGCTCTTTTCCAAGATGATGTGGATAACCAAGTAAATACCTTCACTGAACACATCCATAATCTCCAACAAAAATTACATCCCTTCCCTGTAGGATGTGACGAAGCCTACAGATCAGCCTTGGTTCTGCTTTCGTTGTCGAGAGGCTGCTACTGTTGAAGAAAGTATAAAAGGCATCCCAATATTTATAACAGGAACCTGTACAGGCAAACCTATTGAACAATGGAAGAAGTCCAAAAGTGGGCCATCTCTTGATAGGATGCTGATACAAAATGAAAGCTGGCGTCAAGTAGAGTGGGCTCCAAAACCTGTTGGTTCTTGTTCAAGGGCAGTCAAGGTTATTCATCTGATGAAATTATTCCACTTTTAAATCGGGAGGTTGGAACCACCTCTACTAGCAGTCAAGAGATAGCTGACATGTTTGCCGACCACTTTGCTGCCAAGATATTAGTTCCTGACCCAGCAAGGGAACCTCCTTTGCTAGCAGCAAGAGCGGTGTCAATGTTGTCAGTGGTGACAATAAGTCAGGATGAAGTATATCTTTTCCACAAATCACTGGACTAAAAAAAGACTGTTGGCCCAGTTAAAATGAGCCCAAGATTACTGAGTAGTGTCACCTCTAACTGTCATCTATCAGCACTGTCTATCACAGTGTATATGACCTTCTCATTGGATATAGGCAAATGTAATCTCTGTTCACAGAAAGAAGAGCAGAGAGGAAATCACAAAATAGAGATGAGTGTCACTACTGTCAATCACTGGCAAGATTCATGAGACAATAATCTCACGGAAGATGACACCGTTTTTCGACTCTCACTCGCTTCTTTGTGACCGTTAATATCGCTTCAGAAAAGGTCACTCTGCTGCTGTTCTGTTGTTAAACCTCTCCATTATGTGGCACCAGTCACTTGATGAATTCATGGACAGCTGTGTAGTAGCATTAGACATTGCTAGTGCTTTCGACCGAGTATGGCACCAGGGACTCTTAGTAAAAGTGAAAGCACTAGGAGTCGCCGGCTCTGCATTATGCCTCCTAAGTGTACTTCTTGCTCCACAGGAAAGTGTTCTTGGCCCGTTGTTATTGAATGTCTATTGCAATTACCTTCTTCAACTCATTCCAAAATCCATGCATATGCAGACGACTGCACCCTGACGTATACATCCAAGAGAGAAAATGCCAGCTGCTCTAAGTTACATCTATATCGGCCTTGGGAAATCGATGGCAGGTCACATTCACTCCTGAGAGAAGACAAATGATGATTCTCTGTAGGTACCATGATGGTAATGCTGGAACAGTGGTAAGAATGAATGTAAGAGTGTTGGTACCGGGGGATGATGTTGATATCCTTGTGGTGAAAAATGACTCCAAACTGACTATGAAGAACCGCGTTGTATATCTTGCAAATAAAGCAGCCAGGAAGCTTATAGCATTTCGACGTATCTCGCATCTCATCGACAGCAGAAGATGCAAAATTCTGTACAAGGCTCAAATATGCTCACAGTTAAGTATGTTTCACTTTCTTGAATTGCCTGCCCTCCGTCTAATCTGCGACTTCTTGACAAAATAAAGTACAGATCAAGACGACTCATCTCATTCGCCTGGACCCGGCATGGACAGATCTGTCATTTCAGCAGAGCCTTCAACTCCGGAGGGATGTGGGTGGCTTAACAGTTATGCACAAAGTACCACACTTTGCTCCACTTCCCGGACAAGGAGAAGTGAGCTTCTACACACCACGATGGGCAACAAACAATAACTACACTCTGGCAGTACCATTCTCAAGAACATTACTTAACCTGAGATCATTTATTCCTAGGATCACTCGAGTCTGGAACATGTTCATACAGCATAATGACAACAACGAAGTAACGTCCCTGGACCAAGTGAAATCACTGTTCCCTATTTGCATATCCCTTAACAATAAAAAGCTTTAAAATAAACTGATGTAGGTAACAGCTCTTAGCTTGTAAATAAAGTTAATAACCCTAACCCTAATCTTATAAAAGCCCTGTATAAAGAGAGAGAGTGAGAGATACTCTTAGACTTCTACCACGATGGAAGGGTCAGCCTAAAATGAAAAAGAAGAAACACTCATTCACCGTCAATCATTCACTGACTATTTTATCAGAATCGCAATGACATCACAGATCAGATGACCTTCCAGGACTCTAGTTTGGCTAACCAACTCTTCCAAATATCATCATTACTATTAACTTGGTCACACTCCAACTGCATGTCATGTCATAATACTTACCTGCCTCCACGATATATCGCGGCCTTATCTGCCTGTTGGAGGTTCAATCCCCTAACACTAGAAATCTCATTTGAACCCTTAATCCAATTTTTCCTGGGATGCCACTTACCGCTCCTTCAAGCCTCCCAAGATTTATAAACCATTCTAGACATCTTACTTTGCTCCATCATCTCTAAATGTCTCTCTGAAATATACGTTTGATAAATCAACACTTTTCTAATCTCCGGGCTCCAAATTCTCTGCATAATATTCTCGCTACACATTGTTCTCAAACACCACATCTCTTCTCCCTCCAGCCTACTCCACGTTGCAATGTATGAAACCATAAAACATTATTGGTTAAGTAAATGAACACAGAAACTAACGCGACAATTTATTAGGTCCATTTACCTAAGATTTTGTTGATAATTCTACCATTATTCCAAATATTATAGGTACAATTGTACTATCGCACATTCACCTTTTTTTGGAATAACCCCCTCCTCTCTTATATCTGAACACATTTACTTTATCCATACTCTCTCTCTCTCTCTCCAATCTGATATTCAATATTTCTTTGCTGTGATAGAAAAGTTTGTTAGATAAGAGTGGAAGCATGAATAAATGGTGGTGGTAGTATAGGTGATAGTATAAATGGGTGAATGGTGGTGGTAATATAGATGACAGTATAAATGGGTGAATGCTTGTTGAGTAAGGGGCGGGCATCGTTACCTCTCTAACCCCCCTCTATTATTCCACTCAGAGGGAGTTAACAATGGACCCTTCTAGCGAGTTTTAAACCCCTTGACTTCCTCCTCCCACCAAATATATAAGTATGGAGTTCCATACTGATTTCCTTTTATATTCTAGGTGTTGGGTTTTGATGTTAATGTCACTGGACCTGATAAGATTACGCCTTTTAACGTAATTATTCTTATTCCTCACCATTTCTCTTAAAGGCCTTCTGCCTATCATGTGAGTGAAGGCTTGTCCGGGCTTTTAACTTTTCTTTTTATCGTTTAGCCTTGTGACTTGGCATGGGTCATCTGACGCATGAGACACGACGGGCAGCTAGAGCTCAGCTCTAGCTCTGTGACTACAGCTTTTACCAACTATCTTCCTGCTGCCACATCACTGTCTTAGCACACTTAAGAGAATTACCATCAATTGTCTTCATATCCTTCAGCCACCTTCATTGGAGTATTAAAAATCAGCGTTTCTATTATTACCCTTTCTCTTTTAATGGAAACGTCACACGCAACTTGCTATACAGAGTGAAATGCTGACTTTTTATAAGTCATGCTGAACTGCGACTGTCTCGTCTTTCACGTGTGTCATTGTCAGCACCGTGAATCCTGCTAACAACTTGCGACATTCCATCTGCTCACAGGAATGCATCTTTCCTGATCTTGTATATATTTGAATATAGGAACATTAGCTTAGTGTCACGTGATTAATTTACGTATTTGGTTTTTCATCATTTGTTTCAGATGGGAAAGTTTCATGCTTAAGTGAATTATATTTATATAATTTATTTTTGCATACTTTTCCTACGACTGATTATTTTAACATGTTATAATATATTTTTTCTATTTTCTTTTCATAAGGAAGAAGGGTCCTTTCAAATGCCCCTTGAGGGTCTGAAAAGGCGACTATTCCTTCACATTTGCCTAGATTCATTGTTACACTCGTCACCTTGTTCTTTCCATTGCTCACTTCTATTTTCCTCTTTTTACGTACCCTCCAAAATTTCATCATTAACCTTCTCAATACCTCTTTAGAATCTCCCAAAACGAATGATTCATCGGTATAGAGGAACTAAGACTACTCCCGCATGCATTAGTTTCCCTTCAATCCAGCACCTCATCTCAACACCCTAGCATTCACTCGGGACCATGTGGCAAAAGCTCTCGCTTCACACGCTCAAGGTCCGGGTTCGATTCCCGGCAAGGGTAGAAACATAAGGTGTGTTGCCTTACACCAGTTGACCATGTTCACCCATCAGTTAAATAGGTACCTGGGTGTTAGTCGACTGGTGGGGGTTGCATCCTGGGACAAAACGGACCTAATTTCCCCGAAATGCTCTGCATAACAAGCGGCCTAGCTGATATGATATCAGCTAGGCCTGTATACCTTTTACATGTACTTGTAGAAATGTTAAATAATCATTAGGACATCTCACATTTCTGTCAAAGCCTATCTTTGTTAGAAAATACTCTCTCCTGCATTCCCTTACAAATCCTCCTTGTTCCTTTGTAATTCTGCGGTCTGTGTTGCCAATAATACTTTCCATAATTACTCTACTACCATACACTTTACCATGTATATTCAACGTTTTTATTCTCCTGCACAATTTTTTTTCTTAGTCAACATCAAGCTTTTTGGCCCAAAACTAGATATTCTCCCTTCCTTCGTGCATTTATTAAAAAGCCTTCAGCCACTCGTCTGCCTTCACCATGTCAGTCTCGATCCCGTCTATTCCAGATGTTATACCTTTCCATGCATTCTGCACTTGCCTCCACACTCACCTTTGGCTCCGCCTTACTCTTCAAAATGCTATACCTCCTTCACCTATGCCTGACACCTTTCTTCATCATCTAACAGATCATCAAAATATTCCTTCCCTCTTTTCAGTACTTGCACCTTCTCGTCTAACAGCTCCCCCTTTTTTTTTAATTGATAAATCCATTCGTTCCCTTTTTTTAACTTATTAATCTCATTGCAAACTATCTTACATTCGGAAAAAAATTGTTAATAAATCTCCACCAACTCGCTCAGTTTATTTGCTTTTGCTTTCTCTTACCACTGAATTACCTTCTTTTTCTCTCAAAATAATCTGCTATTCGTGTTTCACTTCTACATTGTAAAAAATCCTACATATGGTAGTTTTTCATCCTTACATTTCCCTTCAGCTCATCATTCATGAACTCGCTCCTCTTCCAATCTGTATCCACACCTCTATACCAAAACACCTCTCCTAAAACGTACTACTCTAAAATCAACCCTATACGCCTTCTACCTTTCCTTCTTTTATGTACTCTCCCAAGCCAATCATTCTTCCAACAGTTGTTTATTTCTTGGTCTGTCTCCTCCACTAATTTATTCACTTTCTCTTTGCACCTATCAACTGATGGTATTCTCTAAGTACCCAACCTACCCTTTAATCTCGCTGTAATTACCACTAAGTAATGATCTGACATATCTAAAAGGACGCACATCCAAAAATAATCCCATCCACATATCTACTAAGGCAAAATAATTTTGAAACCTGATATAATATTGTTCAACTATATTACGTGAAAATGATACATCAGGAAAACATAATAAATATAAAAATCGGTAAACAAGATGATGTTATATGCCCTGTATGATTGCATAATTATGAGTTTCAGAATGAATTCTAGTAGTTGAGTTAGGATAATTCCCTATGTTCATAATCTCTAGTCCTAAAATTTCAGAAAGTATATTCTATATATCTAATTTTAAAATTAAAACACGTGAACCGATATACTGCAATGACTACCAACAGTAAAAAGGGTTCCAAAATATTAATTAATATTTAATTAGTGGGTAAGTAGCTAACACAGATGCCTTTAAAATGGAAATTTAGAAATACCTTGAAAAACTTTAAGAACTGCAACTAAAGGTATATTGATAAAAAACTTTTTTCCAAGAATAATATCTATATTTTCCGAAATAATGACAACAGACAGAGATTACTTAAGAAAAAAATCTGCCATAATTTAATTTCACTATCAAATGCAGACCTAGTAAACAATAACACTTATTCATTAAAGTTTTCATGACATTTTCTTTAAATAAAAATGGTACAAAGGATGGAAAGTGTACACTTAATTCTGTAAATGTGGACTAATTTATTACGGAAGTAGCAATTAAAATGTTCAACATTATCATCAACAAATCACAGTTAAATTATAATTTTCCACATTCATTGTGAACACAATATTCTCTGATAGACTCATTTAAGAAATATATAAACAAATCCATCCGAAAAATAATAATTTAATCATAGGGAGCGCTAAACCCGTATGATTATACAGCGCTTGTGGGGGATATGGAAGGTATTCAGGCTTAATTCTGAGAACTGGAGCATAGATCCAATTCCCTAGATCAAGAGCCCCTCATCAGTTTCAAGGAACGTTCCTTGAGGGGTTAAAATCAATAGGACATTAATCCAGCATTTTTTTATGAAAACAGTAATATATTTGTAAGGGTTGTTCCTATTGCTACTCCATCTATTTGCATTTATTTCATCTAATTCTTTGAGTGTAGGCAATGGGGTCGAAGATGTATGGGGTAAATTTAAAAATGTAGTGTTAGAGTGTTCAGCAGAAGTTTGTGGTTACAGGCGAGTGGGTGCGGGAGGGAAAAAGAGCGATTGGTGGAATGATGATGTAAAGAGAGTAGTAAGGGAGAAAAAGTTAGCATATGAGAGGTTTTTACAAAGTAGAAGTGATGCAAGGAGGGAAGAGTATATGGAGAGAAAAAGAGAGGTTAAGAGAGTGGTGAAGCAATGTAAAAAGAGAGCAAATGAGAGAGTGGGTGAGACGTTATCAACAAATTTTGTTGAAAATAAGAAAAAGTTTTGGAGTGAGATTAATAAGTTAAGGAAGCCTAGGGAACAAATGGATTTGACACTTAAAAATAGGAGAGGAGAGTTATTAAATGGAGAGTTAGAGGTATCGGGAAGATGGAGGGAATATTTTGAGGAGTTGTTAAATGTTGATGAAGACAGGGAAGCTGTGATTTCGTGTACAGGGCAAGGAGGAATAACATCTTGTAGGAGTGTGGAAGAGCCAGTTGTGAGTGTGGGGGGAAGTTCGTGAGGCAGTGGGTAGAATGAAAGGGGGTAAGGCAGCTGGGATTGATGGGATAAAGATAGAAATGTTAAAAGTAGGTGGGGATATAGTTTTGGAGTGGTTGGTGCTATTATTTAATAAATGTATGGAAGAGGGTAAGGTACCTAGGGATTGGCAGAGAGCGTGTATTGTTCATTTGTATAAAGGCAAAGGGGACAAAAGAGAGTGCAAAAATTATAGGGGAATAAGTCTGTTGAGTGTACCTGGTAAAGTGTATGGTAGAGTTATTATTGAAAGAATTAAGAGAAAGACAGAAAGCAGGATAGCAGATGAACAAGGTGGCTTTAGGAAAGGTAGGGGGTGTGTAGACCAAGTGTTTACAGTGAAACATATAGGTGAACAGTATTTGGATAAGGGTAAAGAGGTTTTTGTGGCATTTATGGATTTGGAAAAGGCGTATGATAGGGTGGATAGGGGGGCAATGTGGCAGATGTTGCAGGTGTATGGAATAGGAGGTAGGTTACTGAAAGCAGTGAAGAGTTTTTATGAGGATAGTGAGGCTCAAGTTAGAGTGTGTAGGAGGGAAGGGGACTATTTCCAAGTAAAAGTGGGCCTTAGACAAGGATGTGTGATGTCACCGTGGTTGTTCAATATATTTATAGATGGGGTTGTAAGAGAAGTGAATGCGAGGGTCTTGGCAATAGGTGTGGGGTTAAAAGATAAAGAATCAAATACAAAGTGGGAGTTGTCACAGTTGCTTTTTGCTGATGACACTGTGCTTTTGGGAGATTTTGAAGAGAAGTTGCAGAGGTTGGTGGATGAATTTGGTAGGGTGTGTAAAAGAAGAAAATTGAAAGTGAATATAGGAAAGAGTAAGGTGATGAGGATAACAAAAAGATTAGGTGACGAAAGATTGTATATCAGATTGGAGGGAGAGAGTATGGAGGAGGTGAATGTATTCAGATATTTGGGAGTGGACATGTCAGCAGATGGGTCTATGAAGGATGAGGTTAATCATAGAATTGATGAGGGAAAAAGGGTGAGTGGAGCACTTCGGAGTCTGTGGAGACAAAGAACTTTGTCCATGGAAGTAAAGAAGGGAATGTATGAGAGTATAGTTATACCAACACTCTTATATGGGTGTGAAGCATGGGTGATGAATGTTGCAACGAGGAGAAGGTTGGAGGCAGTGGAGATGTCATGTCTGAGGTCAATGTGTGGTGTGAATATAATGCAGAGAATTCGGAGTTTGGAAATTAGGAGGAGGTGCGGGATTACCAAAACTATTATCCAGAGAGCTGAGGAGTGGTTGTTGAGGTGGTTCGGACATGTAGAGAGAATGGAACGAGACAGAATAACTTCGAGAGTGTATAAATCTGTAGTGGAGGGAAAGCGGGGTAGGGGTCGGCCTATGAAAGGTTGGAGGGAGGGGGTAAGGAAGTTTTGTGTGCGAGGGGCTTGGACTTCCAGCAAGCATGTGTGAGCATATTTGATAGGAGTGAATGGATACAAATGGTTTTTAATACTTGACGTGCTGTTGGAGTGTGAGCAAAGTAACATTTATGAAGGAATTCAGGGAAACCGGCAGGCCGGACTTGAGTCCTGGTGATGGGAAGTACAGTGTCTGCACTCTGAAGGAGGGGTGTTAATGTTGCAGTTTTATAACTGTAGTGTAAAGCACCCCTCTGGCAAGACAGTGATGGAGTGAATGATGATGAAAGTTTTTCTTTTTCGGGCCACCCTGGCTGTGTGGGAATCGGTGGATGTGTTAATAAAATAAATATATATTTTAGTATTAAGCAGTTTAAATTATATATTTTATTATTAAGCAATGTTTAAATTATATATTTTATTATTAAGCAGTGTTTAAATTATATATTTTAGTATTAAGCAGTGTTTAAATTATTTTATGCAACCCCATCAATGTATAATATTAAATTTAAAATTTAAAAAAAAATCATTAAAATTTATTAAAAATTAAAATTGAAAAAAAAAGAAAAGAAAAAAAGAATCATTAACAATTCGCTTACTCTGTGTCAGTAAATTTTCTTTAATAGCAGAGTATTGGTATATAAGGATTCATTATGAAAGCTGGCCATATCTAGATTAAGCTGACAATAGTAAGTGATATCATACAAAACCAAGTGAAATTTTATCACTATATTAATTTAAAATAAAAACCTGCAGAATAGGTATTAAGACCTTCACTAAATTGAAGTTAACTGTGCCATAGACTCAGAATGATGTGAATTTGAATTCCTTGTACAATACGACTATTCTTCATAAGATCACATAAACAATTTAATTTATCCATTAATTTAATGATATGTTCAAAAGGGTCAGCTGTTACTAATCTAAATTGGCTTTTATCTGCGCTTAACATTCTGCTGCATTAATACTTACAATACCCTGTACCCATGCCTTTATCTAGCCTTGTGATGATAATATTATGTATTGTCAAACTTAGTAATACATCATATATTTTTTTTTCGAATATATCTTTATTTACTATAAGTACATGTTCATGGTATACAGGCATAGTGACATCAATGACATACAGTCCGCTTTGGAATAAGTTCAATTTGGTATACGTCCTGATTGGACGCGAAAATTTTTGCTTGTTATACGACCTTTGTTTGGAATACGACTCGCGTGCTAGAACTTGTATGGGTCAAAATGAGTCACGACACTGCGGGCTACCCTTGTGGAGGGTTATGCTGAGAAGCTGCAGGAACTTGAGAAGGAGGAGCACAAGACTAAGATGGATGCACTCTCTTCAGGCTCGGAAGAAGAGATAGAGGAAGCCACAACTTCATTAATCAAGGAAATCTTTGCCAAATGGATGGGCGTCAAAAACTTTGCAGAGAAGTGCCACCCCAACGAGGCCCAAACAACCCGTAATAGCATTGTCTGGAATGACCAGACAATGTCACATTTCCGAAACATCCTGAGGAGAAGGCAGAAGCAAAGTTCTTTGAACAGATTTTTAGTAAAACTCAAACCTGGTGAGCTTCAACCAGTTCCAAATATGGAAAAGAGAAGGGGACTCTCCTTCCAAACAATAACATTTCCTCCTCTCCCGCGTCAGGAAACACCTGTCCGGTGTCCTGACGAACCTAACCTCCCTTCTCAGCACTATCCTAGTAGGCACTTGACTCTTTTCAGCAAAGTAAAGTGAGGTTAAATTTGCATTTATTTCAACAGATTTGTTTTGTATTTATGTATGTATTTTAGTATTAAGCAGTGTTTATATTACATATTTTAGTATTAAGCAATGATAAAATTAATTTATACAACCCCATTAATGTATAATATGCCAATAACAATAGGAATTTTTTTTTCATGGGAACGGATTAATTGTTTTCCCTATATTTCTTAAGGTAAAATTCGTTTGGTATACGTCCTGTTTGGTATAAGTCCAAGGTCCTGGAACGGATTAAGGACGTATACCGAGGTGCTACTGTACTACTATATAGAAAGCAGCTTGTTATGCTGAGCACATCCCAGGATGCGACCCACACCAGGTAAACATTTTACACTGATGGGTGAACAGGGACAGCAGGTGTCTTATGGAAACACGTCCCTAATGTTTTACGGCCGTACCTGAGGAGATTCGAACTCCGAACCTCTGTGTGTGAGCTGAGTGCGCTAGAGACCGAGCTACACTTGTAAATGAGTGATAAAATTCTTTAATCCTTATACAATCAACCAGATAATTCCAATATATACGAGAAATTACTGAGTATTTTTCTTACACGGTTTACCTTGAGTTTACCTGGAGAGGGTTTCGGGGGTCAACGGCCCGATGCTCGGTCTGAGACCAGGCCTCATGGTGGATCAGGGTCTGATCAATCAGGCTGTTACTGCTGGCCGCACGCAAACTGACGTACGAACCACAGCCCGGTTGGTCAGGTACTGACTTTAATTGCCTGTTCAGTGCCTTCTTGAAGACAGCCAGGGGTCTATTGGTAATCCCCCTTATGCATGCTGGGAGGCAGTTGCACAGTCTTGGCCCCCGGACACTTATTGTGTTGTCTCTCAGTGTACTCGTGGCGCCCCTGCTTTTCATTGGGGGAATGTTGCATCTCATGCCTAGTCTTTTGCTTTCATAGGGAGTGATTTTCGTGTGCAGGTTTGGTACCAATCCCTCCAGGAACTTCCAAGTGTATATTATCATGTATCGCTCTCGCCTGCGTTCCAGGGAACACTGATCAAGGACCTTCAACTCTTCCCAGTAATTTAGGTGCCTTATCGTACTTATGCGTGCCGTGAAAATTCTTTGAACATTCTCCAGGTCAGCAATGTTGCCAGCCTTGAAGGGGGCCGTTAGTGTACAGCAGTATTCCAGCCTAGAGAGAACAAGCGATTTGAAGAGAATCATCATGGGCTTGGCGTCCCTAGTTTTAAAGGTTCTCATTATCCATCCTATCATTTTCCTAGCAAATGCGGTAGATACATTGTGGTCTTTGAAGAAAAGATCATCTGACATTATCACTCCCAGGTCCTTCACATTACTTTGTCGTATACCCTGATACATTTTTAATTTCCTCAAGTTTTCCATATCTGAGAAGTTGAAATTTCTCCTCGTTGAACTTCATATTGTTTTCAGTGGCCAATTTGAAGATTTGATGTCCGCTTGGAGTATTGCAGTGTCTTCGATGGAGGTCACTGCCATGGCAATTGGGGTGTCATCCGCATAGGAAGACACGGATCTATGGCTTACATCTCTGTCTATGTCAGAAATGAAGATGAGGAATAGAATGGGAGCGAGAACTGTGTCATGTGGAACAGAGCTTTTCACCGTAGCTGCCTGGGACTTTACTCTGTTTGCTATTACTCTTTGTGTTCTATTCGTCAGGAAGTTATAGATTCATCTACCAACTTTTCCTGTTATTCCTTTATCACGCATTATGTGCGCTATTACACCATGGTCACACTTGTCGAAAGCTTTTGCAAAGTCTGTGTATACTACATCTGTATTTTGTTTATCCTCTACAGCATCCAGGACCTTGTCATAGTGGTCCAGTAGCTGGGACAGGCAGGAGCGACCTGCTCTAAACCCGTGTTGCCCTGGGTTAAGTAACTGATGAGTATCTTGGTGGCTGGCGATCTTTCTTCTTAGAACCCTCTCAAAGAATTTTATATGGGATGTTAGTGCTATCGGTGTGTAGTTCTTTGCAATTGCTTTACTGACACCTTTGTAGATTAGGGCTATTCTGTTGTTTTTAGAGTGTTTGGGATCATCCCTGTGTCCATGTTTCCTCTCCATAGAATGCCGAAGGCAAGCAACAGGGGCTTCTTGCAATTCGTGATGAACACGGAGTTCCATGAGTCTGGGCCTGGGGCAGAGTGCATGGGCATGTCATTTATTGCCTTTTCAAAGTCTTGTGGAGTTTGGATACTATCAGAGATTTTTGAGATGACCAAATTTTGGGTTTCATTCATAAAGAATTCATTTGGATTGTCGACCCTTAGTCTGGGCAGCGGCTCGCTGAACACTGAGTCGTATTGGGGCTTTAATATCTCACTCATTTCTTGGTTGTCATCTGTGTATGTCCCATCTCGCCTAAGGAGAGGCCCAATACTGGATGTTGTTTTTTCCTTAGATTTGGCATAAGACTAGAAGTATTTTGTTTTGTTTTTAATTTCCTTTGTGGCTTTTAGTTCTTCCTTTGATTCTTGTCTTTTGTAAGATTCCTTCAGCATAAGTTCGATATTTGCAATTTCATTGACCAGTGCCTACCTTCGTATTTCAGATATATTGGCCCCTCTCAGCAGCTCGGTGATTCTTCGCCTTCGTCTCTCTCTTTCTAGTTTAGATCTTCTCTTTCTTTTTCTTAATGGAATGTGCCTTGAGCAGATCTCAAGAACCACAGAGTTCATTTTTTCTAGGCAAATGTTCGGATCCGTGTTGTTTAGGATATCTTCCCAACTTGTTTCATTTAGGACATGGTTGACTTGATCCCATTGTATGTTTTTGTTATTGAAATTGAATTTTGTGAAGAGACCCTCATGACTGATCACATTTTGCTGGTCAGGAGCCCTGTACATACATGTCTGTACCTCTATTATGTTGTGATCTGAGTGTATTGTCTTTGATACGGTTATATTACGTATCAGATTGTCGTTGTTAGTGAAGATGAGGTGCAGCGTATTTTCTAGTCTTGTAGGCTCTAATATTTGCTGGTTTAGGGTGAATTTAGTGCAGAGATTTAATAGCTCGTGTGTGTGGGAATTTTCATCTGAGCTGCCTCCTGGCGTGATCTCTGCTAAAACATTGTTTGCTATACTCCTCCATTTTAGGTGTTTCAAGATGAAATCTCCTAGTAGTAAGATGTTTGGGGCTGGAATTGGGAGATTTTTCAGACTGTGGTCAATTTTCAAAAGCTGCTCCTCGAATTGCTGGGAAGTTGCGTCTGGAGGCTTGTATACAACCACAATGACAAGGTTTTGGTTTTCAATCTTTACCGCCAAAACTTCAACTACATCATTGAGGTGTTTAGTAATTCTGAGCAAATGAGCGACTCTGTGACGTACAGGCCAACCACCCCTTGTTGCTTGTTTAGTCTGTCGCATCTGAATAGGTTATAGCCTGGGATCCATATTTCGTTGTCATAATGATCCTTTATGTGGGTCTCTGTGGATGCTGCAAACATTGCATTTGACTCCGTGAGCAGTCCCTTGATGTAAGGAATTTTGTTGTTTTTTGACGGCTTTAAACCCTTTATGTTTGCAAAGAGAAATATCGTTAAATTGATGGAATTTAGTTTTTTTTTAGTTGCTGGCTCTAATATCTGTTGCTCTGGAGTGGAGGCCATTGTCCATGCTTCTGCTCCAGAAGTGTTTTCAGTTGGTGGAGGATTATTGTCATTTTTTCCTCCTGGCCCTAGAAAAACCTGTCCTTGAGAGGTTATGGCTCCCCTCTTTTGTTTCCCATTGTCTGGCTGGTCTGTCTTCTTGTTCCCTTTAGATGATGTGCCTGGCAGTATGCGTTATAGCATTTTCTTTCATGGATTGATGAGTGACACATTTCTGGGTGAAATAAGTTACAGGAAGGGAAGTTACACTCTCCTGTTGCCATGTGGGTGCGGCATTTTTTTCGGATGGTCAAAGATGCATGTCCCACCTCACCTGTTTTACCAGATATACCGTTCCTGAAGACACCCAAGACATAGAATTTGCATAGATTGTAATTCTGTTTGCTAGGATTCATCGTAGCTGTGTTCGCTGGTGCATTGTTTTCTGTTTCCTCCCTAACTATCACCCCTGTATGGACATCAGTGCTTGCAACAGGTTTTGCTGGTAATGTGTTGACTCTATTCCCTGAGGCATCATCCCCTTTTGTTCCATCTCCAGCTGTATCGCTATTTTGTACCTCTGTGAATTTAATAGCGTTGTCTTGTTTAATCACCAGGGCCAATATATATTTTTGGTTCACTGTCCTCCAGGACAACACTAGCACTCTCAGGATCATTGTCCTCCAGGACAACACTAGCACTGTCCTCCAGGACAACACTAGCACCCTCAGAAGCACTGTCTTCCAAGACAGCCCCGTCCAAACCACCCATCTTATTTTCCCAGCTGTCATAACATGCTGACATGTTTTTCAAGAAGGATCTTTCATTGGTGTTATCAGACTACACAGATGTTCTTCGTGGCGGTCATCTTACAACACTCCACAACTCTCCTAGCTAGCAAGTCTATAATTTCTCGAAGTATTTACACTTCTTCCGATTTGGCTGGCGAGGATAGACTTTTTAAATATTTTTTATATGTATATATATATATATATATATATATATATATATATATATATATATATATATATATATATATATATATGCAAGAAAACCACTATGAAAAAATAGAAGAATTCCAAGCGCTTTCGTGACTACTCACATTATCAAGGAACTATAACAGGAAACATGACAAGAAGGGCTTATATAAGGAGCGAGACTACACCTCACAGTCACATCACACTAACAAAGACTACACCTCACAGTAGCGTAACATCGCACGACTCTGTGAAGAGGAAAATAAGAAAGGACCTGAAACTCTTCCCAAGAATTAAGATTAGTCCAATTTATTATTAAATTCTTCCCAAATTTTATTAATTATAATTGAAGGTTGTATCAAGCAAGTCCATGGTTGAGAGAAATATAATAGAATCATGTTTCATTAAAAGCAGTTTTGAAAATAATATGAATATTTCTTTTGGTTTATATAAATTGGATTCATTTATAATTAATAAAATTTGGGAAGAATTTAATAATAAATTGGACTAATCTTAATTCTTGGGAAGAGTTTCAGGTCCTTTCTTATTTTCCTCTTCACAGAGTCGTGCGATGTTACGCTACTGTGAGGTGTATCTTTGTAGTGTGATGTGACTGTGAGGTGTAGTCCGCCCCTTATATAAGCCCTTCTTGTCATGTTTCCTGTTATAGTTCCTGATAAGTGAGTCCGAAAGCGCTTTCATTTTTCATAGATTTTCTTCAATTTTGATATCACCTGTTTACTGTGATATTTTTGCATTATATATATATATATATATATATATATATATATATATATATATATATATATATATATATATATATATATATATATATATATATTTATATATATATATATATATATATGCAAAAGATCACAGTAAACAGGTGATATCAAAATATGCAAGACAACCACTATGAAAAATAGAGGAATTCCAAGCGCTTTCGTGACTACTCACATTATCAAGGAACTATAAAAGGAATAATATATATATATATATATATATATATATATATATATATATATATATATATATATATATATATATATATATATATATTATATATATAAATATATATATATATATATATATATATATATATATATATATATATATATATATATATATATATATATATATATATATATATATATATATATATATATATATATATATATATATATATATACCAGGAGGTACTACCGTCCTGTCAGGTGACTGTGAAACAAAACCTGAAACTGTTTTACATGATGGTAGGATTGCTGGTGTCTTTTTTCTGTCTCAAAAACACGCTGGATAACAGGTATATCTAGCTACTTCTACTTACATGTAGGTTACACTATACAGGCATGCACATGCATATATATACATACACACATCTATATTTTTCTTCTTTTTCTTAATAGCTCTTATTCTTCTTTATTTCCACTATTGTTCATGGGGAAGTGGAAAAGAATTCTTCCTCCGTGAGCCATGCGTGTCGTATAGGGCGACTAAAATCCTGTACACATTTACTAAAAAAACGAATAAGAAAAGCTTTATAAAACTGGGATGTTTGAATGTGCGTGGATGTAGTGCGGATGATAAGAAAGATGATTGCTGATGTTATGAATGAAAAGAAGTTGGATGTCCTGGCCCTAAGCGAAACAAAGCTGAAGGGGGTAGGCGAGTTTCAGTGGGTAGAAATAAATGGGATTAAGTCAGGAGTATCTGAGAGAGTTAGAGCTAAGGAAGGGGTAGCAATAATGTTGAAGGACCAGTTATGGAAGGAGAAGAGGGAATATAAATGTGTAAATTCAAGGATTATGTGGATTAAAATAAGGGTCAGATGCGAAAAGTGGGTTATAATAAGCGTGTATGCACCTGGAGAAGAGAGGAGTGTAGAGGAGAGAGAGAGATTTTGGGAGATGTTAAGCGAATGTATAGGAACCTTTGAACCAAGTGAGAGAGTAATTGTAGTAGGGGACCTAAATGCTAAAGTAGGAGAAACATGTAGAGAGGGTGTGGTAGGTAAGTTTTGGGTGCCAGGTGTAAATGATAATGGGAGCCCTTTGATTGAACTTTGTATAGAAAGGGGTTTAGTTATAGGTAATACATATTTTAAGAAAAAGATGATAAATAAGTATACAAGATATGATGTAGGGCGTAATGACAGTAGTTTGTTGGACTATGTATTGGTAGATAAAAGACTGTTAAGTAGACTTCAGGATGTACATGTTTATAGAGGGGCCACAGATATATCAGATCACTTTTTAGTTGTAGCTAAAGTGGGAGTAAAAGGTAGATGGGATACAAGGAAAATAGAAGCAGTAAGTAAGAGAGAGGTGAAGGTTTATAAACTAAAAGAGGAGGCAGTTAGGGTAAGATATAAACAACTATTGGAGGATAGATGGGCTAGTGAGAGTGTAGGTAATGGGGTCGAAGATGTATGGAGTAGGTTAAAGAATGTAGTGTTAGAGTGTTCAGCAGAAGTTTGTGGTTACAGGAAAGTGGGTGCGGGAGGGAAGAAGAGCGATTGGTGGAATGATGATGTAAAGAGAGTAGTAAGGGAGAAAAAGTTAGCATATGAGAGTTTTTTACAAAGTAGAAGTGATGCAAGGAGGGAAGAGTATATGAAGAAAAAAAGAGATGTTAAGAGAGTGGTCAAGCAATGTAAAAAGAGAGCAAATGAGAGAATGGGTGAGATGTTATCAACAAATTTTGTTGAAAATACGAAAAAGTTTTGGAGTGAGATTAATAAGTTGAGGAAGCCTAGGGAACAAATGGATTTGACAGTTAAAAATAGGAGAGGAGAGTTATTAAATGGAGAGTTAGAGGTATTGGGAAGATGGAGGGTATATTTTGAGGAGTTGTTAAATGTTGATGAAGACAGGGAAGCTGTGATTTCGTGTATATGGCAAGGAGGAATAACATCTTGTAGGAGTGCGGAAGAGCCAGTTGTGAGTGTGGAGGAAGTTCGTGAGGTAGTGGGTAGAATGAAAGGGGGTAAGGCAGCTGGGATTGATGGGATAAAGGTAGAAATGTTAAAAGCAGGCGGAGATATAGTTTTGGAGTGGTTGGTGCTATTATTTAATACATGTATGGAAGAGGGTAAGGTACCTAGGGACTGGCAGAGAGCGTGTATTGTTCCTTTGTATATAGGCAAAGGGGACAAAAGAGAGTGCAAAAATTATAAAGGAATACGTCTGTTGAGTATACCAGGTAAAGTGTATGGTAGAGTTATTATTGAAAGAATTAAGAGTAAGACAGAGAGCAGAATAGCAGATGAACAAGGTGGCTTTAGGAAAGGTAGGGGGTGTGTAGACCAAGTGTTTGCAGTAAAACATATAGGTGAACAGTATTTGGATAAGGGTAAAGAGGTTTTTGTGGCATTTATGGATTTGGAAAAGGCGTATGATAGGGTGGATAGGGGGGCAATGTGGCAGATGTTGCAGGTGTATGGAATAGGAGGTAGGTTACTGAAAGCAGTGAAGAGCTTTTATGAGGATAGTGAGGCTCAGGTTAGAGTGTGTAGGAGAGAGGGAGATTATTTCTCGGTAAAAGTAGGCCTTAGACAGGGATGTGTGATGTCACCGTGGTTGTTCAATATATTTATAGATGGGGTTGTAAGAGAAGTGAATGCGAGGGTCTTGGCAAGAGGTGTGGTGTTAAAAGACAAAGAATAAAAAACAAAGTGGGAGTTGTCACAGTTGCTTTTTGCTGATGACACTGTGCTTTTGGGAGATTCTAAAGAGAGTTGCAGAGGTTGGTGGATGAATTTGGTAAGGTATGTAAAAGAAGAAAATTGAAAGTGAATATAGGAAAGAGTAAGGTGATGAGGATAACAAAAAGATTAGGTGACGAAAGATTGGATATCAGATTGGAGGGAGAGAGTATGGAGGAGGTGAATGTATTCAAATATTTGGGAGTGGACATGTCAGCAGATGGGTCTATGAAGGATGAGGTGAATCATAGAATTGATGAGGGGAAAAGGGTGAGTGGTGCACTTCAGAGTCTGTGGAGACAAAGAACTTTGTCCATGGAAGTTAAGAGGGGAATGTATGAGAGTATAGTTATACCAACACTCTTATATGGGTAAAAAGCATGGGTGGTGAAGGTCGCAACGAGGAGAAGGCTGGAGGCAGTGGAGATGTCATGTCTGAGGTCAATGTGTGGTGTGAATATAATGCAGAGAATTCGGAGTTTGGAAATTAGGAGGAGGTGCGGGATTACCAAAACGATTGTCCAGAGAGCTGAGGAGGGGTTGTTGAGGTGGTTTGGACATGTAGAGAGAATGGAACGAGACAGAGTGACTTCGAGAGTGTATAAATCTGTAGTGGAGGGAAGGCGGGGTAGGGGTCGGCCTAGGAAAGGTTGGAGGGAGGGGGTAAAGGAAGTTTTGTGTGCGAGGGGCTTAGACTTCCAGCAAGCATGTGTGAGCGTATTTGATAGGAGTGAATGGAGGCATATGGTTTTTAATACTTGACGTGCTGTTGGAGTGTGAGCAAAGTAACATTTATGAAGGGATTCAGGGAAACCGGCAGGCCGGACTTGAGTTCTGGAGATGGGAAGTACAGTGCCGGCACTCTGAAGGAGGGGTGTTAATGTTGCAGTTTTATAACTGTGAGTGTGTATAAGCACCTTCTTTCAGCAACGCCTTGATGGAGTGATGATGATGAAAAGTTTTTTTTTATCACTTGCCTTGGTGAGAATGCCATGTGTTAATAAAAATATATATATATATATATATATATATATATATATATATATATATATATACAAATACCCATAAGGGCGCATAAAAACCCGTCAGCTTATGAATCCGGTCCGAGGATACCTTGTTTTCAACGAATCCGTTTGAATTCGGTCATTGGTTCACTTATTTCTTGGACGAATCCGGATTAGTGCATCACTTATTTTGGACGTATCCAGTCGGTGATTTTGGACTAGCTCATGAAAATGACTAATGGAAAAGTATTTAACAGAGTAAAATGTGATCAGTTTGATACAAAAAAGTATAATTTGCGTGTTGGAGCAGCTGGTGGCTTCGGGAAGCTCCTACTATGACGAACGGTCGGTGGCCTCTGGTACCCTTTTTTCAGCTTGAGGGTTTGGGCACTTATAGATCACTGTATTTAGTTTTCCTAGATTTTTTCCCACCTCCACCACAACAAATACTATTGTATCACTGGTGAAGATTACTGGAAGAATATTTGATTTCCGTTGTGTATATTTCGACCGCTGCTAACTACAAGTTTAATGTATTTCCACAAACTGTATACGTCTCGTATTTCTAATGTTGGCCACTCCATCACAATAAGTACCAATTTGTTACTGGATATTAGCTACGGAAACACTGTAGAGGTTTCTGGATGATAAGTGTTGTATACGTTCACTGACACTGTTTTAATCGTATTTCGAAAACACACTACACTTTTCGTATTTCCTCAAGATTGTGCACCTTTTCGTATTTCAGTAGGAATTTTTTTCACTAGAATTTTTTTCCACTACATTATAGATCGGGTAAACTGGCAGGTTTAGAAGATTATTAATACGAGCTGACCTGCATTGTAGGGTCCTGGCGACTGTTGGCAACTGTTTACCACATGTACCTGCCTCTATATGCCTAAATTAACCTTAATTTTCACCTTACATTTATTATGGTGTCTTATCTATATACTAGGGTACCACTGTGATAAACACTATAACACTATGTATGACACTCAATAGAGACTTCCTTTCCTCTGACAAAAAAGTTCTAATATTTGCACTGCTAGATTAGTTCCAAGCGCTGGAGGGATGTACCTTATAAGTTCACTGGCACAGTTTAAAGTTCTGGCACGCAAGAGAGATCGCGATAATCACGAAAAAAACACGGAGCACAGCAGGGCACGTGGAGCACGGCACATTACAAATTAAAATATATTCATTTTTGCAAACCCACTTACTCTTGGAAGACATTTGTGGAGAATGTGCACTTTCCTACGATATAATGGACTGATACAACTACTTAGCTTATTGATGAATCCCAGAAGTCGCAGCCATCCCCAACTCCCAAAAGGGAAAATCTATCCCACACCCAAGGGCTGTAAGGGGGAAAAATAATTTTATTATTGCCCCAAAAGGGCATATCCCCTTTTTTAATCTTTTATGGCTGAAAGGGTTTTACTCACTGTTTTGGGCAAAAATCCCCGCAAACCGCCGTCAATAGGGAAAAATTTTTATGTTCTTTACCACAAGAACTGCGCATCCCCCGTTTGACCCCGAACCCCAAAATTTTACCTTGCTTGGGAACTTTAGGGGATGGGTGTTGGCTCCACCAAAACGGCGGAAATGCTGTCTTGATTGGAAATGCCGCTGAAGTCACCGTTTGTTTCGTGGGTTGGGTTGTCTTACGTTTTTTCAGAAATTTAAGCTGCGCATTTTTTAATATACCGCGAAAAATGTTATTCCTAAACCCCCGGGAAAAGAGTTCTTATTTTATTTCCCACGTTAGTGGAGATTAAATAAAAAAAAAGGGGCGACACTAATGCCCTTTTTTTGAGTTAGCGCCCGGCCCTTTTTCCTTCGGGTCGAGACCCCTTTTTGCGGGGGCCAAATTCAATGACCCCCGTGCTGTTGTGCAGCCCGAAAAAGCCCCCCGGTTTTTTTTGGTTTAGCACAATTTGGGGGCCTGTGTCAAAATACATCTGGTTGAATTTTGTTTTTTTCGGGCCCGACGGCCTTTCCCCTCCCTTTCCTAAGGGAGGAAAAGGGGGAGGGGGCCAACAAAAGGGGGGTAAGGGCCCCATACCCCCCCCTTTGGAGAATTTTCTCCACA
>WNWK01022256.1:0-32832 GCA_009830355.1 Cherax destructor
TTTTAGGGTTTTTTTAAAAACCCCCGCCAGACACAAAATCTCTGGAGAGATATTTAGTGCCGGGGGGTGTGCAGTGACTCTCAAGCTGGCCCTAGTGGGATTAAAAGACAAAGAAAAGTGACCCCAGATGAGGACTTGGTACCTAGAGTCCTTATGGGGGGGGTTTCCCCCTTCCCAAAAAAAGGGACTCTACCCTCCCCCCTCCTATCTTTTTTCCATCCAGCAACATCAGTCTTCAGAAAGGGTAACCCCCCACTTTTTTTTTTCATTCATTTGTGCATGTAAATCTTTTTTTAAAAGGCCCCCCAATTTTTTTTTTTCCAAACTTCGGGGTTTTGGGGGAAAGGGTTAATTGAATTTCCATTATTTTTTGGGGGGGGAAAATGGTTTCAGTTTTCGTGGTTTTCATTTTTTTTGCCTCCCTCTGGAACGGATTAAACATGAAAACCGAGGGACCACTGTAGTCTGCAAAACGGTAAATCTTCTTTTTTTAAGTAAAAAAAAAATAAAAATAGAAAGCAAGAGTAATAAAGGGGGGCCAAAAAACGTGACTAGTAAAAGATAATATCTTTTTATTTTAGTGCCAGGAATGTCTGCATTGTTTATTCTGGACCCTATTTTGAAATTGACAACTTTTTTATTTTGCATGAAATTTTCCAAATTGCCAATTTCTGGCCACTTTATTGGGAAATTGAAATTGGTAAATTGGTGATTTCTTGTACTCAGTCGATAGAACAAATGGATTTAAAAAAAGAAATAGCTATGAGTTTGGTAAACTGGAACAATGGGTTGGGGGAAAAAATAGGGTTAAAAGTCGGTCAAATTCCCGATTTTCATATCCCAAGATCACTAACTTTGCAAGAGCATTTTTCCCGCAATTTTTCCACCCTTTATACTTTTGGTGTCATTCCCATGGGGAAAAAGATTCTCTACCCTTTTCAAAAAAAAAAATCTTTTTTTTTTTAAAAAATTATACGACAACAGGAACACAAAAAGGTTGGGGGTTGTGACAGTCAAAGGGTTAAAATGGGCAAAATCTCTTGTACTTTTAACTCTTTTTTTATATTGGATTATATCTAAAAATTTTTTGTAAAGTACTATATTAAATATGCATTTAATATAGCTTTTTTTTTAAAATTATTCTGATTTGAGGGACATTCGAAGAGCCCCTTCTTTTGTCTGTTATATTGGGGGTTTACTGTATATAATTTTTGGGAAACCCCGGTTTTTTGTCTTTTAACCCCCTTCCCCGAAGGTGGGCCCCAAAACCGATTTCAAAAAAAATGAAGTAATATTTCCCATAGGAAGAAAGTAAACCCCAAATTTAAACCGCCCCAAAAACCCAAAAAAATTAACAAAATTCAATTTTATCCCCGAATAACTATAGTTTTACATTCAGAAAACAATGAGAAATAAATATAAAGCACTAATTTTAATGGATAAATGAACATTTAAATCAGTTTTACCTTTATTGAAGACTCTTGTTGGCGTATGGAAGATGGCGGGGTAGGGAAGAGGTTATTTTTTGGGAAAAGGGAAACCCCCCCTTTCCCAAAAAAGGGCCCCCTATCGGGGGTTACTTCTCTTTTTTTTTTTTTACTGGCATACCCCCCGGCGGAGTCACTGGCCCCCTGTTGAAAAAAAAAATCTGTCCAGAAAGCCTGTTTCTGGCTTTTTTTTAATTTTTTTGCCTAAAATGGGACACGGCATTGTCAATAAACATGTTGCTGAGGGGGCCCCAAAAACAGCTTTGTTATGGTGATATTTCTCCAAAATTTGCACCTAAATTCCAGGCACATACAGTGGCCCCCCAAATTTTTAAAAAAAACTTCCCCCCCGGGAAGTCTGAAAAAAGCGCCATTACCAAACAATTTCCCCCCTTTAAAGGGAAAAAATGTAAAGTGGGTTAGTATTTCAGCCCCCCAAAAAAAACACTTACACAAGCACTTACAATATTATACTTTTCAAAATTGTATGATTTCCGGGGTTTACGAAACTGGGGGGCCCCTGTATTACTGTCTCAGGTAATCAAGGCCTGTTAACCTGGCCATAAAGGGCCCTTTTGGGGCAAAAATAAAAAACAGCAGTAGTCTTTAAATTATTTTTCCCCTTTACCAAGTATGAATAGAGGTACTGTATTTAAATTTATAAATATGTACAGTAGTGAAAAAAGGTATCACTGTAAAAAAAAGGAAGACCGCAGCCTAAAAAAGAGCACCGTGTAACCCGCAGCTGGATGAATCTGGCAAGAGTGAATTTGTGAGTGCTACCACATCACCTTCGCAATTGTCAGACCCACATTCTGGGTTGGGTGGGCCCAAAAGGGGGCCCGATTTAACGATCGGCCCCTTTTAAAAATTAAACCCTTAGCACCCAGTTCCCGGGAAAAGGGGGGGAGCCTATATGGGAGTGTGTAAAATGCTGAATAAATGTAACGTACTCTTTGTCCCCCAAAAAAAACATGTCAATCACTGGGAAAAGGGGGATTCTCCCCTCTTCTTCCTCCTCATCTGAAGCAATTTCCTCAGCTAAGGTCTGTTGCTGTTCCCGATGAAGGTCTTGCAGCTATTTAGTGGTTAGCTCTTTCCTTTGGGGTTTTCCCCTTTTTTCCACATCCGGCCACCCCACCTCCAACCCCATGGACTTCCCCAAAGAAAAATAGATTCCACAACAGGCGTAGGGTCTTCCCTTTTTTCCCCGGCAAGCTCAGCCACACATACGCCACTTTTTTATTTTTCTGAGTTCTTTCTTAAATTTTTTTTGTGTTTCTCACCTTTACCAAAAGGGCTGGCACTTGCAATTTTTATGGCCTCAGGGTTTTGGGTTATTTGGAACCCCCAAAACACAAAAAAAAATGGATTATTACAAAAAAGTTTCGGAGGGTGGGGGAGGAATGCTCACGGGCGAGTAAAAAAGGCAGACGGGGGTCACGAAAGTATGGCGGGGGCCCCCGGGCGGGGGGACTCGTCTGGTAGGGGCTTTTTCCCGGGGAGATGTATGAAAATGGGGAAAATTTCACCAAAAAAATGATCAAAAAATGAATTGTATGATAACCGGACCGGGGGGAAAAACCCGGGGGTTTCCCCTTTTATGTTGGCTTAAAAAAGGGGTAAGGTTTACAACAGGTTTTGGGTAACCCTGGCACTGATGGCTCAGGTTTTTTTGCTTCATGATGAATTTGGATTTTCATTGAATCCTTTGCAAAAAAATAATCATCAACTTTTGTGTGTGGTAACTATCTGGGGTTGTTGTCCCTAATGCAAACTTCAAAGAGTACCTGGAACTAATAAATTTGAATAATTTTGAGAATGTGTTTTCACCCATCCACATTGGGTGGCCATATCTTCCTACCTGTTCTTGGACCTTGAAATATAATGACTAATGGGGGGCATCTTTATGTAAATAAAAAAAAATACAAAAAATCACAAAAGTATTCTTTGTATCCCCAATAGGGACCCCCCTTTCAGGGGGCTCTTTTCGCCTTTTATTTCCCCCTTTTTCCCCGAAAAAATATTGGCTCATTTTGTTTTTTTTCCTCTGTTCGTCAGTGGTGTGGTACTGACTAGTGTCCGTGTGCACAAACCCCCACACACCATTCTGGGGCGTGGTTTTTTTGGGGGTGAGTAACTTCCCTGCGAGCCTGGTTATTTTAATAATTCATTTTTTTTGCACTTGTTTATTCTTGTGACCAAATAAACCCCTTTGGCCCCCAAACAAACTGCTAGTCCGTTTTTGGAAAAAAGGTGTGAAAAAAGGGCCCCAAAATCGGAACCCCCCCTAAAACTCTAGAATTGGGAACAACCACCTTTTTAAAACACCAAAAAACACATCCCCTTAACTCCCCCAATGCAACCACATGAAAACTTTTTCTTGAATTTTCCCCAAACAAAATACATTAGTATCATGACCCCCTTAATTTAAAAAATTAAACAAAAATTCAATTACTTTGATTCATTTTTTAAGCTAGTCAAAAGTTTCCCAAGACCCCCAAATTTAAAAAAACTGTATCATCCAAAAAAAGAATTTCTATTAATAGCTGCTAATTTTAAGTTCTTAAATATTTTGAACTACCCCCAATTTTGTAAATCTAGTTGTCACCACAATTCCCTGCCTTTAAAAAGTTGATCCTATCCTTTTCAATATAAGTAAGACCTAGTATTAGTCTGGGGAAAACCTAGGGATACCTGGCATACGTTTTTGTTGTACATGGGCCCCCGGGTTGAACCCCAAAATGAACAATTATGTAAGTGTATTTTTTAATGCTTTTGTATGTATTTTTTTGGGGGCTAAAAATAATCTAATTTTCATTATTCCTTTTGGGAACAAATTGTTTTAACGGCACTTGAGCAGCATTCTGGGAAATAATTAATGCGAAATGGGGGCCCCTGTACAGTGGACCCCCGGTTAAAATACCCGGAAAACGTGTAATTATGTAAGTATAATTTTTAAGTTCTTGTGGAAGTGTATTTTTGGGGTCTGAAATAGCCCCCGTGAAATTTTTTTTTAAGGGGGTAAATTTGTTCGGGAATGGGACTTGAGCAGACCCGGAGGAAATTTCGAAACTTGGGGTCCCTGTATTTTTTAATATACAGTGGTCCCGGGGGTTCGTGCATCTCCCAAAATCAAACATTTTTAAATGTATTTTTTTGTAAGTGCTGTTCAATGTATTTTGGGGTCAAATAGACAACCTACGTGACATTATTTCTTTGGAAAAAAATTGTTGGTAATGGCATTTAGCAGCATTCTGGGCAAACGGGAAAAAGGGACCACTGTATATGTAAACATAATACCATAAAAAACAGTGGACCCCCGGTTAAAAAACCAAATCGTGCAATTTTGTAAGTATAATTTTGTAAGTTCTTTTGGAAGTGTAGTTTTGGGGTCTGAAATGATAACCTACATGACATTTTTCTTAAGGGCGTAAATTGTTTGGTTGGACTTGACAGGCTTCTAATGAATTTTTCGTTAACGGGGTCCACTGTATGTAAACCCCCCTTGTAATATTAAAGAAATAAAAATTTTTTTTTTTATTTTTAAAAAAGAAAACGATTGTGAAAAAAAGAAAGGGGGGTGGTAGTGATGGTGGTAGGGGGTGGTAGTAATGAGGGAGGGGGGGTAGTGATAATGGTAAAAGGGGGGTGTGATAATGGTAGGGGTGGTAGTGATGGTGGTAGAGGGTGGTAGTGATGGTGGTAGAGGGGGATAGTGATGGTGGTGGGGTGGTAGTGATGGTGGTGGGGGGTGTGATTTGGGGGGGTGGTGTGGTGGTAGAGAGGGTGGTTGATGGTGGTAGGGGGGTAGTGAGGGGAGAGGGTGTTAGTGATGGTGGTAGGGGTGGTATGGTTTGATGGTGGTAGGGTGGTAGTGATGGTGGTAGAGGGTGGTAGTGATGGTGGTGGGGTGGTTTTGATGGTGGTGGGGTGGTAGTGGTTGTGATGGTGGTAGGGGTGGTTGTGATGGTGGTAGAGGATGGTTGTGATGGTGGTAGAGGGGGGTAGTGATGGTGGTTGTGATGGTGCTGGGATGGTAGTGGTTGTGATGGTGCTAGAGGATGGTAGTGGTTTTGATGGTGCTAGAGGGTGGTAGTGATGGTGGTAGTGGTTTGATGGTGGGGGGTGGTTGTGATGGTGGTGAGGGGGGTAGTGATGGTGGTTGTGATGGTGGTAAGGGGGGTGGGGATGGTGCTAGGGGTGGTTGTGATGGTGCTAGGGGTTTTTGTGATTGTAGTGGGGTGGTATGGGTGTTGAGGGAGAGGGTGGTGTGGTTTGATGGTGGTAGAGGGGGGTGTGGTTGGATGGTGGTGGGGTGGTAGTGATGGTAAAGGGGGTAGTGATGGTGGTGGGGTGGTGTGTGATGGTGGTAGAGGGTGGTAGTGATGGTAGAAGGTGGAGTGGTTGTGATGGTGGTAGCGTGGTAGTGGTTTGATGGTGCTAGAGGGGGGTAGTGACGGTGGTAGAGGGTGGTAGTTGTTGTGATGGTGGTAGTGGTTGTGATGGTAGTGATGGTGGTAATTGTGATGGTGGTAGTGGTTGTGATGGTGGTAGAGGGTAGTATTGGTTGTGATGGTGGTAGAGGGTAGTATTGGTTGTGATGGTGGTAGAGGGTGGTATTGGTTGTGATGGTGGTAGAGGGTGGTATTGGTTGTGATTGTGGTAGAGGTGGTAGTGGTAGTGATGGTGGTAGTGGTTGTGATGGTGGTAGAGGTGGTAGTGATGGTAGAGGGTGGTGTAGTGATGGTGGTAGTGATGGTGGTAGAGGGTGGTAGTGATGGTAGAAGGTGGTAGTGGTTGTGATGGTGGTAGAAGGTGGTAGTGGTTGTGATGGTGCTAGAGGGTGGTAGTGGTTGTGATGGTAGTGATGGTGGTAGTAGTTGTGATGGTGGTAGTGGTTGTGATGGTGGTAGAGGGTAGTATTGGTTGTGATGGTGGTAGAGGGTAGTATTGTTTGTGATGGTGGTAGAGGTGGTAGTGGTTGTGATGGTGGTAGAGGGTAGTATTGTTTGTGATGGTGGTAGAGGGTGGTAGTGGTTGTGATGGTGGTGAGGGTGGTATTGATGGTGGTAGAGGGTGGTAGTGATGGAAGTAGAGGGTGGTAGTGGTTGTGATGGTGGTAGAGGGTGGTAGTGGTTGTGATGGTAGAGGGTTGTAGTGATGGTGGTAGAGGGTTGTAGTGATGGTAGTAGAGGTGGTAGTGGTTGTGATTGTGGTAGAGGGTGGTAGTGGTTGTGATGGTAGAGGGTGGTAGTGGTTGTGATGGTAGAGGGTGGTAGTGGTTGTGATGGTGGTAGTGATGGTGGTAGAGGGTTGTAGTGATGGTGGTAGAGGGTGGTAGTGATATCACGGTGGTAGAGGTGTTAGTGATGGTGGTAGAGGGTGGTAGTGGTTGTGATGGTGGTAGAGGGTGGTAGTGGTTGTGATGGTGGTAGAGGGTGGTAGTGGTTGTGATGGTGGTAGAGGGTGGTAGTGACTTGATACCTGAAGTCCTTATGGAAGGGGATTCCCTTTCCAAACAATAACCTCTCTTCTCTCTCCCCTCCTCCCTGTCTACCATTCACCAACAAGAATCTTCAATAAAGGTAAGTGTCATTTTTTTATTGTTTTATACTTGATTTCTCATTCTTTCTGTATGTAAATCTACATTTAATGTATAAAAAAATATTTTTTGTTAATACTTTTGGGTGGCTGGAACGGATTATTTGGATTTATACATTATTATGGGGAAAATGGTTTCAGTTTTAGTCGATTTCACATTTCGTCAGACTCTCTGGAACTAATTAACAATGAAAAGGGAGGGTCTACTGTATAGTACTTAACACATAATTTACAGATATTCTGCAATAAATATTGAAAAGTTAAAAGTTCAATTTACCCAGTGGGTTTCACCTATAATTTTAAAAGTCTGTTATATCATGGTCTGTTTTATTAACCCTTTCAGGGTCCATGCCGTACTTCTACGGCTTTGAGTTCAGGGTCCAAACCATAGTTCTACGTCATGAGCTCAGCTCACTCAGATAAGCTTTGAGCGGCAAATTTGGGCGTAGATATGAGAGAATACATCTATGTGGTAAGTGTGCACCACATAAAACAAATCCTGCAGCACACAGTGCATAATGAGAGAAAAAAAACTGAAACCTCAATTTTCTATTAAAACAGCGACTTTGCAGTGTTTTTTCGTATACAGTGGACCCCCAAGTAACGAACAAAATTCATTCCAGAAGCCTGCTCAAGTGCCATTACCGAACGAATTTACTCCCTTAAGAAATAATGTCAAGTAGGTTAGTCCATTTCACACCCCCAAAAATACACTTACAAAAGCACTTACAATATTATACAGTGGACCCTAGGTTAACGAATACCCCGGAAATCGTGCAATTTTGTAAGTATAATTTTGTAAGTTCTTGTGGAAGTGTATTTTTGGGGGTCTGAAATAGACTAACCTACGTGAAATTTTTCCTTAACCCTTTGGGGGTCGGTGCCGTACTAGTACGTTTTACGAGCAGGGGTTGGTGCCGTACTAGTACGCCCAAATTCTACCGGCCTCAATTTAAGCAGAAAACGTCTGGTAGGCATACATATGAAAGAATGGGTCTGTGTGGTCAGTGTGCGCAGTATAAAAAAAATCCTGCAGTACACACTGCATAATGAGAGAAAAAAAACTCTGACCGTTTTTTTCGATTAAAACAGCGACTTTGCAGTCGATTTTCGTATAGTTTTTATTGATGTATTCTCGTTTTCTTGGTCTCATTTGATAGAATGGAAGATATATTACAGAAATAGAGATGATTTTGATTGGTATGACAATGACAAGTACCTTGAAATTGAGCTCAAAGTAGCAAAAATGTTCGATTTTGACGATGTTCAAGTAAACAAATCACACCATGCCTCCAATACACATACACTGGCAGAGTCTTATATTCATGCACAAGTGCTCTGATATTATTTATACCATTTTACAATGATGCAGTTATATACATAACAGTAAATCTTCTATTTTTGTGAGAATAAAAATTCAAAATGAAAAGCAAAAGTAATGGAACAGGGGGCCCGGAGAGTGACTAATGAACAGAGAACATGTTATTTTAGTGCAAGGAATGTCTGCCTTGTTTACTCTGGACCCTATTTTGAAATTGGCATCGTTTGAAATTTGTGTGAAATTGGAAAATTTCCATTTTCTGATCACTATTTTGGGTAGATGAAATTGGTAAATAGGCGGTTTCTTGTACGCAATCGATAGAAGAAATGGAGTTCTAGCGAAATAGCTATAATTTTAGGAGACTGACACATTGGAATTTGTTGAAAATAGGGCTCAAAGTGGGCAAAATCGCCGATGCGTAAGTGTCATGGCTACCGCTAACTGCGAAAGCATAATTCCGTTAGTTTTCTATCAATTTCATAATTTTGGTGGCGTTATGATTGGAAAACGATTCTCTATCATTTCATAAGAAAAATTATTTATTTTTTTTCCAAAAATTTCGACCCCAGGAACACTTTCCTGAGAAGGCCTGTCGACCCCCAAAGGGTTAAGGGAGTAAATTCGTTCGGTAATGGCACTTGAGCAGACTTCAGGAGTGAAGTTTTTACGAAACTCGGGGGTCCACTGTACTTACATAATTGTACGATTTCCGGGGTGTTCGTAACTCGGGGTCCACTGTACGTACTTTGTATAGCTGTATTTGCGATTTCTTGGTCTCATTTGATAGAATGGAAGATATATTACAGATTTAGAGATGATTTTGATTGGTTTTAGTACTGCAAATGGCTTGAAACTGAGCTCAAAATAGCGGAAATGTTAAATTTTTGCCTATGTTCAAGAGTAAACAAATGACCTCACACGTCTAATACGCGCCAGCTGGTTGGTCTAATATATGTTCACAAATGTGGTGATATTATTTGTACAAGTATTACAATATTGCAAAACAGTAAATCTTCCATTTTTTGGTTTGAATAAAAATTCATTATGTGAATAAAAAATCAAAATGGAATTCATTTGTAAAGACTGAAAACATAACTAATGAACAGAGGAAATGTTAGTTTAGTGCCAGGAATGCCTGCATTGTTTATTCTGCACCCTATTTTGAAATTGGAATATTTTGAACTTTGAGTTAAATTGGCTAAATTTCCAATTTCCAATCACTTTATTTTGTAGTTGAAACAGTTGACTGGGCGATTTCTTGTGTTCAATCGATAGAATATAAGTAATACTGTACTAGTGAAATAGCTAAGAATTTGGTCGACTGGAATAATGTAATTGGCCTAAAATGGGAGTCAAAGTCGGCAAAATCACTGATGCGTAAATATCGCTGACAAATCAAAGAGAGCATAATTTCGTCAATTTTCAATCAAATTTTGTACTTTTGTTGTATTACCTTCAGAAAAGATTCTCTACCATTTCATAAGAAAAAATAAGAATTTTTTTTTAAATTCTTGGACACTGGCACACCCCTTCCAAAAATGGCCTTGGAACCTGAAAGGGTTAAGAGTTTACTGTAATACGATAATATTGTGTGTGATCAAAATGTTGCTTTTAGCCTTGATTTTTGAGTACTGTCTTATGAACACATACTATCTTTGTAATTATAGAAATCTTTATGTGGACCAGGTTGGCATGATGGTGAGAGATGCCTTGGATAAGGTGCTTGGATCTGCACCATCTGTTGACAAGATATCAAATATTCATGATGAAGTGTTTGTGGAGGTGACTAGTAAGTTCTGTCCTTTGATCCCTAAAAGGATATTGATTCATGATTTTGCCCCTTGGTGTGATTCCCAGTTACATGTCATGTCAGTGTGTGGAGCATTGATCGCATAGATTGTGTACTCCATGATCACAGTCTGATCATGCTGATGCCTGTAGAGCAATTGTAAATAGGGTATTTGACATTTTAAAGTGGATTATTACAGAGAAAAAAAAGAATCATAATGTGGCAAGCCTTCCCAGGGCTGGGCTGCAGGAGTAGGTAAACTCTCAAAATTCTTCAGAGGTTTATCAATAGTAGTAACTATTCTTATTCACCCATCTTAATGACTTTGGTCATGCATCTGATTGCTGTTTCTTCCTTTAATTATGCTTTTCAGTAAATCACTTTGAGATATTAAATAACTTTAATAATAATTGATGAAATAGGAGGTTATGGCATTTTGAGGAGAATGGTTTCTAACACTTTTTAGATAAGTCTTCTCTTCATCTTTGAAATACAGTAATATGCACAGTATCATTAATAAATGGGTAACAAAGTTTCATTCCCATGAAATGGATTGAAAAATAGGAAGAAGTTCTGTCACAAATTTTATAAAGTCCATAATGATATACTGTACTGCAGTACAGTACAGATAGAAATTGCAAAATACTGATAATGTTTCATCCAGATAACATTTAATTTGGTGTTATTGAGAATTGTATTTTGCTTTTTAAATTACGTATCTAACTTGGCTCGTTTGCTTATTCTGTGAAAATCTTCTATCTGTATGCAACTAAACTTACAATTTTCCAGGGTCAGATGAGTCTACTGAATTTATTCAACTTGCACAAGCTTCGACATCATTTCAATGGACGCAAGCACCAGTGTGAAAAGCATATAGGTATTAATTTCCTATTGTATTTTCCATCTGTTTGCTGAAAAGTCATAGCAGATTTTGGTATTTGAAATATAGTACAACAATTTTAATGCTAATCTCGTGTAATACAGTGGTACCTTGGTTTTTGTCGATAATCCATTCCAGAATGCTGTTCGAGCGCTCTACCGAACGAATTTGTTCCCATAAGGACAAATGTAAATTAGATTAGTCTGTTTCAGACCCCCAAAAATACACTTACAAAAGCACTTACAAAAATACACTTTCATAATTGTTCGAGTTGGGAGCTGTACGTAAAACTGAGGTACCACTGTATTTGCATTTCTTCTGATGAATTACTAGGAATGCAACCTACCTGTTATACTATCTAAATCACCAGATTTTGCATCTCCCCTCCTTTTCACTTTCTAGCTTGGTTGAAGTCTTGTTTTCTGTTGTCCTAGAGTTGTGACCCTATAACGACAGCTGTATTTGCTACCATCACGTGCCTCTCAAGTACATATTTTACTTGTCCTTTATGGAAAATTCTTTAAGTTTAAATGTGGTCATTACTGAAAAGTGATGACTCTAAACCATGTGCTGAAGGTTGGCATTAATCCCACTGGTTCCTCCTGACTGGAGGAATGTAATAGATATGCTCTTGGTTTGTTATATAGGTCTTGTCAGTAATGCAAAACTGGTAATTTGTGCACATCTATGGCAATTGAAGATTTTATGTTAGAAGAGAAAGGTTATGGGTACTGGGTGTCATTAGGTAATCTTGCATTGGTTGTGGAATATCCCATTGCCATTTATGGTCACATAAATGACTCCCTCACACTACACTTTACATATGTAAAAAATTATATTCTTACTGTTGGGTTAAATCACAAGTGAGGGTGGATCTATCTTAACACTGTTTTAATATGTGGCATGGGGCATTGTCTTGCATAAAGTCTGTGTACCTTGTATCCTGTGGAATATGAACAAATGTTCCTTAAATACATCTACAGTATGTACAAATTGGGCAAATGTTTTTGGATTCACATATGAACCAGTATCATTTGTGGAGCCTGTAAGATACAGCAGCAGGATTCCTACTGGTTTACTAGGTTTACCAGGAACTAAATACTCTACCATTGACATAATCTGTGACCTTAAGTCAAGGGTGCAACAATGTAAGTAGTTTTAAGATACTTTAATGAGCCCCTGAGCAGGTCATCATATGATTAATACCAACATCAGGAAAATTTTTTCCTTTGCAAACATACAATATTAAATATGTGGGTCCACTGATCTGCTCATCCAACTCAACACAGCCTAGATTGTAAATGAGAGGTCAGAAGTTATTCTGATCATTTATCAAATTTTAGTTGTGGTGTGATATGGTCCATTCCAGTAAAAACGAGAATATCATAATATAACCAATTTGGTGTCACACACAGAGAGTTCTTTTCAGCCATGAAACAGAAACTTAATAAATTGAGCATGCGTGCAATATCCAGGACATATTTATTTAGCAGAGACAAAGTTTTACACCATCCCTTTTCTAAGGATGTAAGACATTCCTCAAGTCCTGCAGTAAGAAATCCTAAGCCATTGTATCCTGATTGATAAGTATTCACTAATGGATTCCTAATGAATCTTATAACAGATTATGAGGTTTTACATCATTATGAAGATAAAATACTTAGATGTCACCAAAAGTGGAAGACTATCTCCATTGTGATAGGGTTGCTGGTGGTTGAATTTTTAGTGGGTTTTCAAAACTCACACACAGGAGTATTCCTTGAAGAATGAAAAAAAAAAACTATTTTCGGTGTTGAGCTCAGTAATCAAAAAATGCCACCGCTGCCACCGCCACCACCATGCTGCCACCGCCGCTGCCACCACCTCAGAACTTGTTTTGAATGGTTGTCACCACAGGACTGCATCGACAGCAGCCATTAAATTTCAGCAGATTATGGAGAGCAAGTAATGAGATCCTAAAATTGGTAGCTTAGTAGGTAGAATAAGTGGGTTGTATTGTTAGCAGTTTGTTGACTCCTACCAAAAAACTGATTTTCGTTTTTTTAAAAGTTATATTTTATAAATCTTTTGTAAATAGAATAACATAAGAAAAATGCATACAGTAGGACCCTGCCGTCTCCCACCGAGGCAGGGTGACCCAAAAGAAAGAAAAATCCCCAAAAAGAAAAATACTTTCATCATCATTCAACACTATCACCACACACATACATTCACTGTCTTTTGCAGAGGAGCTCAGATACGACAGCTGAGAATTGTCCCTCCCAACTGTCACTATCCCAGACCCCCCCTTTAAAGTGCGGCATTGTACTTCCCATTTCAGACTCAAGTCCCAAATAAATCAATTAACTGGTTTCCCCGAATCTCTTCACACAATGTTACTCCAACAGATCATCATGTCCCAAAAAAACCCTTGCTCCATTCCTCCCATCTAACAGCCACAATCTTCTTTGGAAGTCCCAAACCCCGCCCCAATCCCCCCTTTTCCCCCTTCCTCCAACCTTTTTTGGACGCCCACCCGCCTTCCTTCCCTACAATTTATCGCTCTCCAAAGTCATTCTATTTTGATCCATTCTTTTAAATGACCAAACCACCTAAACAACCCCTCTTCGCCCTCTGACAAATACTTTTGAACTCCCACCTTCCCCTAATTTCCACTTTCCCAAATTTTCTGCTTTTTTTAAACATTGCCCTTAGACGGAACACCCCACTGCCTCCAGCCTCCTCCTCGCTGCAGCATTTGCAACCATGCTTCACACCCATATAAAAGTGTTGGTACATATACTTTTCTTTCCCCCTTCTTTGCCCCCCATGGAAAACTTTTTGTCTCCACAGATCCTAAAACCCCCACTCCCTTTTTCCTTCATCAATTTATGGTTAACCTCACCCTTCATAACCCCATCCCGTGACACTCAACCCCAAAATTCAAAAAATTTTACTTCTTCCATAATCCCTCTCCCAATGTGATTAATTTTTTCTTTTAAAAACGTTTGATCCCCTCATCACCTTACTCTTATCTTGTTCACTTTTAATTTTCTCCCTTTTACACCCCTCCCAAACTCATCCACTAACCTTTGCAACTTTTTTTAGAATCTCCCATAACACAGTATTATCAGAAAAAGAAACTGTGTCAACTCCCTTTTGCATTTAATTCTCAAAATTTAATCCCACCCTCTCCCCAACACCCTGCATTTACTTCTTTTCAACCCCCATCTATAAATATATTAAACAACCATGGTGCATTACACACCCCCTGTCTAAGACCTATTTTTGGGAAGTAATCCCCCTCTCTCCTACACCCTAACCTGAGCCTCACTATCCTCATAAAAACTCTTTAACCTTCAAACTTCTCCTTTTCCCAAACCTTGTTTGCCACATTGCCCCCCTATCCACTCTATCATATGCCTTTTCTAAATCCATAAATGCAAAAAAAACTTTCACCTTTATCAAATCTGTTCAAATTATGTTTCCCTGTAAACACTTGATCTAACATCCCTCCCCACTCAAAGCCTCCTTGCTCACCCAATCCTACTTTTGTCTACCTCTAATTCTTTCAAAAAAACCCCTGCCTACACTTTATGGTATCAAAAAATTTTTCCCCCCATAATTTTTACCTCTCTTTACCCCCTTCCTTTATATAAAGGAACTATACATGCTCTCTGCCAACCCCTAGGTACCTTCCCCTCTTTCATCATTTATTAAAAAAAAAATACCAACCACCCCAAACACTATATCCCCCTTGTTTTTAACATTTCTGTCATGATCCCCCATCCAGCTGTTTTTCCCCTTTCATTCTGTTGCCTCACGCACCTCCCCCACCCCTCCTGCTCTTCACTCCTAAACGATTTGTACCCCTTGGCCAGTCCATAAAATTCCGCCTCCCTTTTTCATCGACATTAAAAATTTCCCTAAAAATATTCCCCATCTACCCAATACCTCCAGCTCCCCATCTACTAACCCCCCTACTCTTTTTTTAACTGAAAAATCCATTCTTTCCCCTAGCTTTCTTACTTTGTTTATCTCCCCCAAAAATTTTTTTCTTTTTTTCAAAATTTCTTGACAGAGCCTCTCCCATTTTTCATCGCTTTTTTTTTGCACTTTTTCACCACTCTCTTCACCTTTTTTTTTACCTCCATATCTCTGCTTTCATTAACACTTCTTTTTTGAAAAAACCTCTCATAACTCCTTTTTCTCTTTTATCACACCTTTTCTTCTTCTTTTCACCCTCACTCCTTTTCCTCCTCACCCCCCCTCCTATAGCCACAAATTTCTACATTCAAAACTGCTTTTTTTAAACTATCCCAACTTTTCCCCCCCCTTTTTCCCAACCCCCCCCTATTAACCCCCGCCAAGTGATATACTTCCCGTACTGCCCCCAAAGTGGATTCTTTTTTCAAAACTTTTAACCCTTGCCACATAAGCCCGAGTTGCCTAAAAAAAATGGTCTGGCACTCATTTACTTTACACATAATGACAAACAAAATACTTTCTTTTAAAAAAAAAGAAAATTTTTTTTTTCAAAAATTGGGACTAGCACAAATTTCTAGGGGAAGCTAATTAATGGTTCCCATTTAATTTTCCCCCCACCCCCCAATTTTCCTCTTCTCCCTCCACAACATTTTACCCACTTTAGCATTAAGATCCCCAACCCAAATTTCTCTCACTTGGTTAAAACTCCCCCCACACACCACTCAACATTTCCCAAAATCTCTCTCTCTCCCCCTACACCCCCTTTTTCCAGGTTCTAAACACTTTCTATAACCCACTTTTCACATCCCAACTTTAAATTTTCTCCCATAACCCTTTAATTTATACATTTATATTCCTCTTTACCTGCCCTAACTGATTATTCAAATTTTGCCATCCCTTTTTTAGCTCTAACTCTATTTGAAACCCCCGACCCAATCCCATTTATTTCTCCCCCTGAAACTCTCCTACCCCCCTTTAGCTTTGTCTCACTTAAAGCCAGGACATCCCGCTTCTTTCATTCAAAAATCTAAATTATCTCTTTCTTATCATTTTCACAACATCCAACATTCAAACATCCCACTTTGACGGTTTCTTCTTTTTCTTTTTAGTAAAATCTATACAGGAAAGAGTTTGCTAACCCATTGTTCCCGGCATTTTAGTTTGACTTTTACAATACGCAACACAGAGGAAAGATTCTTATTCCACTTCCCCATGGATATGAAAGGAAAAGCAATAAGAACAAGAACTATTAAGATAAAATCAAAGAAAACTCAGATGAGTGTGTATGCATAAACATGTACATGTATGTGTAGCGTGACCTAAGGGATGTAAAGTAGAAGTAGCAAGACATACCTGAAATCTTGCATGTTATGAAACAGAAAAAAGACACCAGCAATCCTACCATCATGTAAAACAGATACAGGCTTTCGTTTTACACTCACTTGGCACAGGACGGTAGTACCTCTTTGGAGTGGTTGCTGACTACCAACCTACTACCATATAAATATATACAATAAATTCTAACAAAAAACAATGTACGGGTTACAATCCTGTAAACCTGCCAATATAAAAACTCAAGATGGAACATGGGGTATTTTATCAAGAAATAATAGTGACTGCCATAGCTATGCCCCTCAAGGCTTTATGATTCTTAAAGCTCATTATCAGTATTGTCAGCTAAAAATGGGGGCTATGATTTGTACAGTATTTTCCATATTTCCTATTAATTTGTTCAAAAAACAAATTAATTATGGAGACAGAATTTAATGGTATTCATGGTTCTGGGATTTTTAGGGAGCACTGTTTCTGTGAAAGCATAGCATTTCTAAGTTTTAACTGGTTACTAACATGTAAACATTGCTGTTTTTATTATATCTATTACAGTGGTACCCCAAATTTAGTACAAGCTCCCAACTTGAACAGTTATGTAATTTTTCCCCAAAAAAAAATTAAACCCCCCTTTTTTAAAAAAAAAAAAAATTTTTTTTTTTTTTTAAAAAAAAAAAAAAAAAATTTTTTTTTTAAAATTTGGGGGGGGGTTTTTGGTTGGGGTTTTGGTTAATTTTTGGGGGAGGTTAAGGGAAAGGGGTTTTTTTTTGGGGGGGGGAAAAAAAAAGGGGGAAAAGGGGGGAAAAAAAAATTTTTAAAAAAAAGGGGGTTTTTAAAAAAAATTTTTGGGGGGGGGAAAAAAAGGGGGAAAAAAGGGGGGTTTTTGGGGGGGGGGGGGGAAAAAAGGGGGGGGGGGTTGGGGGGGGGTTTTTTAAATTTTTTGGGGGGGGGGGGGGGTGGTTGGGGAAAATTTTTTAAATTTAAAAAAAATTTTAAAAAAAAGGGGGTTTAAAATTTTAAAGGGGGAATTTTTGGGTGGGCGGGGTTTTTTTTAAAAAAAGGGGGGGGGTTGGTTTGGGGGGTTTTGGGAAAAATTTTTTTGTAAAAAGGGGGGTTTTTTGGGGGGTTTTTTTTTTTTTGGGGAAAAAAATTTTTATGGGAAAAATTTTGGGGTTTTTTTGGGGGGGGTTTTTTGGGGGGGGGGGGGGGAAAAAATTTTTTGGGGGGTTTTTTTTTTTTAAAAAAAAAGGGGGTTTTTTTTTTTTTTAAAGGGGGGGAAAAAGGGGGAAAAATTTTGGGGGGGGAAAATGGGTTTTGGGGGGGGAAAAAAATTTAATTGGGTTTTGGGGGAAAAAGGGGGGGGGGGGGGGGGGAAAAAAGGAAAATTTGGGGGGAAAAATTTTTTTTTTTTAATTAAGGGGGGGGGGGGTTTTTTGATTTGGGGGGGTTTTTTTTTTTTGGGGGGGGTTTTTTTGATTTGGGGGGGGTTTTTTGGGGGGGGGGGGGGGGGTTTTTTTTTTTGGGGGGGGGGATTGGGGGGGGGGGGGGGGGTTTTTTAAATTTTTTAAAAATTTTTTTGGGGGGGTTTTTGGTTTGGGGGGGAAAGGGGGGGCCCGGGGGGGGTTTTGGGGGGGAAAAAAAAAAGGGGGGAGTTTAAAAAAGGGGGTTTTTTGGGGTTTGGGGTTTTTGGGGGAAAAATTTTATTTTTTGGGGAAGGGGGTTTTTTAAAAAGGGGGGGTTGGGGGTTTTTTTTTTAAAAAAGGGGGGGGGGGGTGGGAAAATTTTTTTTTGGGGGGGGGGGGGAAAATTAAAAAGGGTTTGGGGGTTTTTTTGGGGGGGGGGGGTTGGGGAAAAAAGGGGGGTGGGGGAAAAGGGGGGGGGGGGGGGGGGTTTTTTTTTTTTTTTTGGATTAAAAGGGGGGTGGGGGGGGGGGGGTTTTTGGGGGGGGGAAAATTTGGGGGGGGGTTTTTAAAAGGGGGGGAAAAAACCCCCTTTTTTTTTAGGGGGGGGTTTTTGGGGGGGGGTTTATTTTGGGGGGGGGGAAAAAAAATGGGGGGTTTTGGTTTTTGGGGGGGTGGTTTTTTTTCCTTTGGAAATTTTTCCCCCAAAAAAAACCCCCCCCCCCCCCAAAATTTTTAAAAGGGGGGTTTTTAAAAAAGGAAGGGTCAAAAATTTTTTTTTTTTTTTTTTTTTTTTGGGGTTTTTTAAAAAAAAAAAAAAAAATTTTTTTTAAATTTTTTTTTGGAAAATTTTTTTTCCCCTTTTTGGGGGGAAAGGGGGGGTTTTTTTTTTTAAATTTTTCCCCCAAAAAAATTTAAAAAGGGGGGGAAAAATTTTTTTTAAAATTTTTTTTTTAAAAAAAAAAAATTTTAAAAATTTTTTTCCCCGGGGAAAAAAATTTTTAAAAAAATTTTTTTTTTTTTTGGGAAAAGGGGGAAAGGTTTTTAAAAGGGGAAAAAAAATTTTTTCCCCCCCACCGAAACCCCGGGGCCAAAGGGGAAAAAAAAAGGGGGGTTTTTGGGGAAATAAAAAAGGGGGGGGGGGGGGAAAAAAAAAAAAAAACCCCCAAAAAAAAAAAAAAAATTTTTTTAAAAGGGGAAAAATTAAAAGGAAAAAATTTTTTGGGGAAAATTTTTTAAAAAAATTTTAAAAGGTTTTTTAAACCCCAAAAAAAAAAAACCCCCCAAAAAAAAATTTTCCCCGGGGTTTTTAAAAAAAAAAAATTTTTTTTTTTGGTTTTTTGGGGGGAAAAAAACCCAATTTCCCCCGGGGGTTAAAAGGGAAAAAGGGGCCCCGGGGGTTTTTTTGGGGGGGGTTTTTAAATTTTTTCCCCTTTTTTCCCCCCCCAACCCTTTTTTCCTTTTTTTTTTTATTTAAAAAATTTTTTTTTTTTCCCAAAAATTTTTTTTTGTTTTTTTGTTTAAAAAAATTTTTTTTTTTCTTTTGGGGTTTTTTTTTTTTTTTTTTAAAAAAAAAAAAGGGGGGGGGGGGAAATTTGGGAAAAAAAAAAGGGGGGGGGGTTTTTTTAAAAAAAAAAACCCCCTTTTTTTTTTTTTAAAAAAAAAAAAATTTAAAAAAAATTTTTTTTTTAAAAAAAAAAAAAAAAAAAAAAATTTTTTTGGAAAGGGGGGGGTTTTTTTTTTTGAAAATTTTTTTTTGGTTTTTTTTTTAAAATTTTTTAAAAAATTTTTAAAAAATTTTTTTTTAACCCGGGGGGTTTTTTTTTTAAAAAAATTTTTTTTAAAAAAAAAAAAATTTTTTAAAAAAAAAATTTTCCAAAAAAAAAAAAAAACCCTTTTTTTTTTTTTAAAAAAAAAAATTTTTCCTTTTAAAAATTTTTTTTTTGGTTTTTTAAAAAAAAACCCCCAAAAAAAAAATTCCCCTTTTTTTTTTTTTTTTAAAAATTTTGGAAAAAATTTTTTTTTTTAATACCCAAATTTTTTTAAAATTTTTTTTCCTTTTTTTTTTAAAAAATTTTTTTTTTAAAAAAAATTTATTCCCCCGGGGGGGAAAAATTTTTTAAAAAAAATTTTTTTTTTAAAATTTTTTAAAAATTTTGGGGGGTTTTTTTTTTTTTAAAAAAAAAAAAAGGGGGGGGGTTTTTTTTTTAGGGGCCCCCCAATTTCCCCCCCAAAAAAAAAAATTTTTTTTCCCTTTTTCCCTTAAACCCTTAAAAAAATTTTTTTTTTTTTTTTATTTAAAAAAAAAACCCCAAAAAACCCCCCCGGGGGGGGCCCCTTTTTAAAATCCCCCAAAAAATTTTTTAATTTTCCCTTTAAAAATTTTTTTTAAATTTTTAAAATTTTTTTTTAAAAAAAATTTTTTTTTTTTTCCCCGTTAAAAAATTTTTTTAAAATTTAAAATTTTTTTTTTTAAAAAAAAAAAAAAGGGTTTTAAAAGGAATTTTTTAAATTTTTTGGTTTTTTTTTTTCAAATTTTAAAAAAAAAAAAGGGTTTTTTTTTTTTTTTTTTTTTTAAAAAAAAGGGGGGTTTTTAAAATTTTTTTTTAAAAATTTTTTTTTTTTTAAAAAAAGGGGGGGAAAATTCCCCAAAAAACCCAAAAATTTTTTTTAAAAAAAAATTTTTTGGGAAATTTTTTTATTTTTTAAAAAAACCCTTTAAAGGGGGTTTTTTTTAAAAAAAATTTAAAAAACAAAATTTTAAAACAATTTTTTAATTTAAAAAAGGGGCAACCCCAAATTTTTTTAAAAACCCTTGGAAAAAAAAATTTGGCCTTTTTTTTTTCCCCCAAAAAAGGGGGTTTTTTTTTAAAAAAAAACCTTTTTCCCCTTTTTTTTTAAAAAGGGAAAATTGGGTTTTTTAAAAAGGAAAAAACCCCCCCCCAAAAATTTTTAAAAGGAAAAAAAAAAAATTTTTTCCCCCCAAAAATTAAAAACCCCAAAAAATGAATCATTGTGAAACCCCCCCCGGGGGGGGGGGAAATAAATTAAAAAAAAGGACAAAGAAATACAACCCCCTTTTAATGATTTTGGCAAACGATTGCGGCTTTTAACCAGAAATACGAAATTAAAAACAATAAAAAATGAAAAAGGGGATTTAGGCAGAAGAATGGCAACAAGATAAGCCCCAGAAATAAGAAAGAAAAACAAAAAAGGGTAACAAAAGCTTCCCAGAAAGGATTAAAAAAAAAAATTTTTAAAATTTTTAAAACCAAAATTAACGACTAAAAAAAAATTCAAAAACTGAAAGCAAGTAACAAAGGTGAGAGAATTTTTTTTTTGAAAACGACTAACGGCCGGTTTACGGAAAATTTTCACGAGCAACAAACTTAAAATTTTCCAGGGAGGGGCACTAATTTTTCAATTCTACCACAAAAAAAGGGCGACCGGTGAAAAAGCAAATATTTTTTCCTTTTTTTTTACTTTTTCAAAATATGGTTTTGGTTTTAAAATATAGTAAAAATTTTTTTTAAAAAAATTGTGAAATCAGTGGACCGGTTTTTTTGGATAATTTCCCAGAATGCTTTCGGGCCTTCCAACAAATTTTTTCCCCAAAGGAAAATGTAAATTAGATTAGTCTTTTAGCCCCCCAAAAATATACAAAAACATTACAAAAATACACTTTTAATTGTTCGAGTTAGTTGAAAACGGGTCCACTGTATTTGCATTTCTTCTGATGAATTACTAGGAATGCAACCTACCTGTTATACTATCTAAATCACCAGATTTTGCATCTCCCCTCCTTTTCACTTTCTAGCTTGGTTGAAGTCTTGTTTTCTTTTGCCCTAGGTTGTGACCCTATAACGACAGCTGTTTTGCTACCATCACGTGCCTCTCAAGTACATATTTTACTTGTCCTTTATGGAAAATTCTTAAAGTTTAAATGGGTTTACTGAAAAGTGATGACTCTAAAATGTGCTGAAGGTTGGCATTAATCCCATTTGGTTCCCCCCTGACTGGAGGAATGTAATAGATATGCTCTTGGTTTGTTATATGGGTCTTGTCAGTAATGAAAACTGGTAATTTGTGCACATCTATGGCAATTGAAGATTTTATGTTAGAAGAGAAAGGTTATGGGTACTGGGTGTCATTAGGTAATCTTGCATTGGTTGTGGAATATCCCTTTTGCCATTTATGGTCACATAAATGACTCCTCCATTACACTTTACATATGAAAAAAAATTATATTCTTACTTTTGGGGTTTAAAATCCAAGGGTGGATCTATCTTAACACTGTTTTAATATGGGCATGGGGCATTGTCTTGCATAAAGTCTGGGAACCTTGTACCCCTGTGGAATATGAACAAATGTTCCTTAAATACATCTACAGTATGTACAAATTGGGCAAATGATTTTGATTCACATATGAACCAGTATCATTTGTGGGCCTGTAATCAGCAGCAGGATTCCTACTGGTTTACTAGGTTTACCAGGAACTAAATATTACCATTGACATAATCTGTGACCTTAAGTAAAAGGGTGCAACAATGTAAGTATTTTTTAAGATCTCTTAATGAGCCCCTGAGCAGGTCATCATATGATTAATACCAACATCGGGAAAATTTTTTCCTTTTCCCAAACATACAATATTAAATATGTGGGGGTCCCCTGATCTGCTCATCAACTCAACACAGCCTAGATTGTAAATGAGAGGTCGAAGTTATTCTGATCATTTATCAAATTTTAATTTTTGGTGTGATATGGGCCATTCCCGATAAGCAGAGAATATCATAATATAACCAATTTGGTGTCACACTTTCAGAGTTCTTTTCAAACCCTGAAACAAAAATTAATAAATTGAGCCCCCGTGCAATATCCCGGAAAATTTATTTTCAAAAGACAAAAATTTTACACCCCTCCCTTTTCTAAGGATGTAAGACATTCCTCAAGTCCTGCAGTAAAAAACCTAAGCCATTGTATCCTGATTGAAAAATTCACTAATGGATTCCTAATGAATCTTACTAACAGATTATGAGGTTTTACATCATTATGAAGATAAAATCTTAGATGTCACCAAAAAAGTGGAAGACTATCTCCTTTGGGATAGGGTTGCTGGTGGTTGAATTTTTAGTGGGTTTTAAAAACTCCCCAAAGGGTTTTCCCTTGAAGAATGAAAAAAACAAAACTATTTTGGTTTTGACTCAGTAACCCAAAAGATGCCACCGCTGCCACCGCCACCACCACTGCTGCCCCCCCGCCGCTGCCACCACCTCAGAACTTTTTTTTGAATGGTTGCCCCAACAGGACTGCATCGACAGCAGCCATTAAATTTCAGCAGATTATGGAGAGCAAGTAATGAGATCCAAAATTGGTAGCTTAGTAGGTAGAATAAGTGGGTTGTATTGTTAGCAGTTTGTTGACTCCTCCAAAAAACTGTTTTTCCCGTTTTTTTTTAAAATTTTAAAAATAAATTTTTTTGTAAATAGAATAACATAAGAAAAATGCATACAGTAGGCCCCCTGCCGTCCCCCACCAGGCAGGGTGACCCAAAAGAAAAAAAAAACCCCCAAAAAGAAAAATACTTTCATCATCATTCAACACTATCCCACACACATACATTCACTGTCTTTGCAGAGGAGCTCAGATCGACAGCTGAAAATTGTCCCTCCCAGCTGTCACTATCCCAGCCCCCTCCTTTAAAAGTGCAGGCATTGTACTTCCCTTTTCCCGGGGACTCAAGCCCAACTAAACCCAATTAACTGGTTTCCCGGGAATCTCTTCACAAAATTTACTCCAACAGATCTCATGCCCAAAAAACCATTCGTCTCCATTCACTCCTATCTAAAAAGCTCACACATGCTTGTTTTGGAAGCCCAACCCCCTCGCCCAATCCCTCCTTTACCCCTTCCCCCCCAACCTTTTTCCCTAGGACGGCCCTCCCCCGCCTTCCTTCCCTACAATTTATACGCTCTCCAAGTCATTCTACTTTGATCCATTCTCTCTAAATGACCAAACCACCTCAACAACCCCTCTTCAGCCCTCTTAAAATATTTTTAGTAACTCCACACCTTCCCCTAATTTCCACTTTCCCAATTTTCTGCTAATTTTACCCAAAATTGCCCTTAGACAGGAAAATCTCCACTGCCTCCAGCCTCCCCCCTCGCTCGCATTTGAAACCCCATGCTTCACACCCTTATAAAAGTGTTGGTGGGGCTATTTTTGTCTTTTCCCTTCTTTCCCCCCCATGGATCGTTTTTGTCTCCACAGATACCCCCAACACACCACTCCCCCCTTTTTTTCCTTCATAAATTTATGGTTAACCTCACCCTTCAAAAACCCCCATCCCGGGACACGTCAACCCCCAAATATCAAAAAATTTTTACTTCTTCCATAACCCCTCTCCCCCAATGTGATATAATTTTTTCTTTGTTTAAATCGTTTGATCCCTCCCATCACCTTACTCTTATCTATGTTCATTTTTAACTTTCTACCTTTACACCTCCCCCAAAACTCATCCACTAACCTTTGCAATTTTCTTTAGAATCTCCCATAAGCACAGTATTATCAGCAAAAAGTAACTGTGTAAACTCCCATTTGCATTTAATTCTAAAAAATTTAATCCCCCCCCTCTCCCCAACCCCCTAGCATTTACTTCTTTTACAACCCCATCTATAAATATATTAAACAACCATGGTGACATTACAAAACCCCCCTGTCTAAGACCACTTTTGGGGAAGTAATCTCCCTCTCCCCCCTACACCCCCAAACCCTGAGCCTCACTATCCCCCTTAAAAACTCTTTAACCTTTCCCAATAATTTTCTACCTATTCCATACACTTGCAACTTTTGCCACATTGCCCCCCTATCCACTCTATCATATGCCTTTTCTAAATCCATAAATGCAAAAAAAACTTCTCTACCTTTACCCCAAATACTGTTCACATATATGCTTCACTGTAAACATTGTCTACACACCCCCTACCCACCCCTAAACCTCCTTGCTCACCCAATCCTACTCTCTGTCTCACCCCCTAATTCTTTCAATAAAAACCCCCCTCCCCTACACTTTACCTGGTATACTCAGAAAAAACTTATTCCCCCAAAATTTTTTACACTCTTTTTTACCCCCCTTCCCCTTTATATAAAGGAACTATCCATTTTCTCTGCCAACCCCTGGGTCCCTTTCCCCCTCTTTCATACATTTATTAAACAAAAATACCAACCACTCCAACACTATATCCCCCCCTTGCTTTTAACATTTCTGTCATGATCCCGTCAGCTCCAGCTGTTTTTCCCCCCTTTCATTTTTGTAATGCCTCCCCACCTCCCCCACTAAATCCTGCTCTTCACTCCAAAACGATTTTGTACCTCCTTGGCCAGTACATGAAATTACCGCCCCCCTTTTTTTTCATCGAAAACAAAAATTTCCCTAAAAATTTTCCCATATCTACCCAATACCTCCAGCCCCCCATCTACTAACTCCCCTACTCTGTTTTTAACTGACAAACCCATTCTTTCCCCTATGCTTTCTTACTTTGTTTATCTCACCCCAAAAAATTTTTCTTTTTTTTCAAAAATTTCTTAAGAGCCTCCCCCATTATTTCATCTGCTCTTTTTTTTGCACTCTTTCACCACTCTCTTCACCTTTTTTTTTACTCTCCATATCTCTGCTCTTCTATTAACACTTCTGTTTGTAAAAACCTCTCTGTTTCCTTTTTCTCTTTTATCACACCCTTTTCTTCTTCATTTCACCCTCACTTTTTTTTTTTTCCTCCTCCCCCACCCTCCTATAGCCAAAAACTTCTGCCCCACATTCTAATACTGCTTTTTTATAACTATCCCAACTCTCTTTCAACACCCCCACTACTCATACTTCCCTAGCCCACCTTTCTGTCAATATTTTGCTTATATCCCCACCCAAACTTCCTCCCCCCCTTAGTTTAAACACATTTACCTCTCTCTCTTACTTGCTGTTGCCATTTTTTTTTTTTAATCTCCCTTTTACTTAACTGTAGCTACAACTAAATAATGATCCGATATACCCGTTGCCCCTCTATAAACATGTACACCCTAAAAACCTCCCCATCAACCTTTTATCCACCAATACATAATCTAACAAACTATTTTCCTTACGTGCTATATCATACCTTGTATATTTATTTATCCTATTTTTCATAAACTAGGGTTCTTATTACCAAACCTCTTTCTAAAATAGCTCAATTATTAACCCTTCAACTGAAAAAACGTAGATATACGTTCGCGTGCGTCTGCCCCCAAACGTGGATCTACTTTTTCAAATGCTTTTAACCTTCCCCACGATAAGCCTGAGTTGCCTGAGATTAAGAAAATGGGTCTGTGCACTCATTGTGTACAGTATTACAACATGTGGGAATGACAAACAAAATGCACTCTTCTTTTTTAAAGAAAAAGAAAAATTTTTTTTTTCTCAAAATATTCGGTAAACTACGCACGTGAACGTATATCTCGTGTGGACAGTTTAAAGGGTTAATGGTTCCCCATTTACATTTCCCCCCTGGCCCCAAATTTACCTACTTCTCCCTCCACAACATATTTACCCACTTTAGCTTTAAAAGATCCCCAACCACAATTACTCCCCATTTGGGTTAAAACTCCCCACACACACACACACCCCAACTTTTCCCCAAAATCTCTCTCTCCCTCTACACTTCTCTCTTCTCCAGGTTCTTAAAACACTTACTAAAACCCCACTTTTCACACCCAATTTTTAATTTACTCCACATAATCCTTGAATTTATACTTTTATATTCCCTCTTTACCTCCCATAACTGATTTTTCCCAACATTTTGCCACTCCTTCTTTAGCTCTAACTCTATTTGAAACCCCGACCTAATCCCATTTATTTCTCCCCAATGAAACTCTCCTACCCCCTTTAGCTTTGTCTCACTTAAAAACCAGGACATCCAGCTTCTTTTTATTCATAACATCTACAATTATCTCTTTCTTATCATTAAACACAACATCCACGCACATTCAAACATCCCACTTTGGGTTTTTCTTTTTCTTTTTAGTAAAAACTATACAGGAAAAAAGGGGGGGCTAACCCATTGTTCCCGGCATTTTAGTTTTACTTTTACAATACGCAACACAGAGGAAAGATTCTTATTCCACTTCCCCATGGATATGAAAGGAAAAGCAATAAGAACAAGAACTATTAAGATAAAATCAAAAAAAACTCAGATGAGTGTGTATGCATAAACATGTACATGTATGTGTAGCGTGACCTAAGGGGGTAAAAAAAGTAGCAAGACATACCTGAAATCTTGCATGTTTTTGAAACAGAAAAAAAACACCAGCAATCCTACCATCATGTAAAAAAAGATACAGGCTTTCGTTTTACACTCACTTGGCAAGGACGGTAGTACCTCTTTGGGGTGGTTTGACTACCAACCCACTACCATATAAATATATACAATAAATTCTAACAAAAAACAATGTCGGGGTTTCAATCCCAAACCTGGAAAAATAAAAAAATCAAAAATGGAACATGGGGTATTTTATCAAGAAATAATAGTGACCCCTAGCTATGCCCCCCAAGGCTTTATGATTCTTAAAGCTCATTATCAGTATTGTCAGCTAAAAATGGGGGCTATGATTTGTACAGTATTTTTCCCTATTTCCCCATTAATTTGTTCAAAAAACAAATTAATTATGGGAAAAAATTTAATGGTATTCATGGTTCTGGGATTTTTAGGGAGCACCGTTTCTGTGAAAAACATAGCATTTTTTTAAGTTTTTTAAATGGTTACTAACATGTAAACATTGCTGTTTTTATTATATCTAATTTCAGTGGTACCCCAAATTTAGTACAAACTCCCAACTTGAACAGTTATGTAAGTGTAGTTTTGGGGGGCTGAACGGGCTAATCTAATTTACATTTGGGCCTTATGGGAACAAATTTGTTTGGGAACGGCCTTTCGGACAACCTTCTAAAATTATTTACAAAATCCGGGGACCACTGTATTCCTTATTTCTAAATTTTAATAATTAAATGAACCCCCGGGTTTGCGATGGCGTCGGATAATGATAAAATCGGTTAGGAACCCTTTTACGTCAAAATATTGGCTCAGTTTACGATGATCCGCTCGGTCTACGATATTCGTCCCCGGGGCCCTACGCATGCCCAGCTGGGCCCCTCACTCCATGGAGCATCAGTGTGCTTTGGGGTTTTCAAGCGGGCGACCCCCCCCAAAAGCATTCATACCCCTTATTGTCATTATTCAACTGTTTTTAGTGCTTGCAACTCTTTAAAAAAAGCTACCCTGGGTCCCAAAAAAAGCTCCTAGTGCCAGCCCTTGGGAAAGAGGCTGGGAAAAACAGTAGAAGTGAAGAAAAAGATAACGGGAAAATATGAAAGTGGGGTCTTTTCCACAACTGGCCAGGCTGTTTGGGAAAGCCTATTCTACCCCCTACCAAAATTTTGGCCAAAAGGGAAAAAACATAAAATCAAGGAAGCTGTTGTTTCGAAAAGGGGCATATGTGATCACAAAACAGAGATGGAAATGCTGGAAGATGTGGAAAATTTTTTTGTTGGTGTGGATCAAGAGAAACAGTTAGCAGGAGATAGTGTTACCCGGGGAATAATATGTGAAAAAGCAAGGCATTGCATAAAAGATCTCTCAAGAAAATGGATGCAACAAAGTGAAGTGAAAGAATTTAAAGCCAGCAAAAGGGTGGTTTGACAGATTTAAAAACGAAAATGGCATACATAGTGTTGTGAGGCATGGTGATGCAGCCCGTTGTGACAAAAGGGGGCTGGAAAAAATGTGCAGGAATTTGTGGGGGTACATAGAGGCTGAACAATTCCCAAACCCCCAAAAAGTGTTCAATTGTGGAAACAGGCCTGTTTTGGAAAAAATATGCCAAACAGGACCTTTCATTACACGGAGGGAAAAAGGGACTCCCAGGACATAAGCCTTTAAAGACAGGCTAACTTTGATGCTTTGTGCTAATGCCAGTGGTGATTGTAAACTGAAGCCTTTCGTGTGTATCATTCTGAAAATCCCGAGTGTTTGGCAGATGCGGTATCGCCAAGTCCCAATTTTTGTGTGATGTGGAAGTCTAACAAAAGGGATGGGTCACAAAGGACATTTTCTTAGATTGGTTCAATGATGTTTTTGGCCCCAATTTTGAAGAAATATCTCCAGGAAAATAATTTATTAAATGCCTCCTGATAATGGACAATACTTTCCCTTTTCATCCTCCAAACTTGGTAGAGAAAAATGTGGGAGTTTAAGTTCATCAAAATGAAATTCTTCCCCAATACCACTCCTCTCCTCCAGCCCATGGACCAGCAGGTTATTTTTCCCAAAAAAAACTCTACACCAAAGCAATGTTTCAAAAATGTTTTGATGTGACCACAGACATGCAGATGACCCTAAAGACTTTTTGGAAAAAACATTTTCCCTATTCTGCATTGTGTAAACCCGGGAAAATTGTGGCCAGACTGTTTTCCTAGAGGGGTTTTGGGAAAGGTTTTTTGGGGGAGCTTCAGAACCCTGAGCCTGAGCCTCAGCCTGATCCTGAAACCTGTTGTGCAAAATTGTGGAACTGGGCAAGTTCATGGGGTTGGAGGTGAGTGGTGAGGATGTGGAAAGGGGTTGGTGGAGGAGCACAAAAAAGGAAAAACCACTGAAGATCTGCAGAACTTCAACAGCCAACCCGACCCAGGTCAAAGGGCCCAAAGGTTTTAGAGGGGGGGAGGAGGTGGAACAGAGATGGAAGACGGTGCCCTTCAAGGAATTAGGGAGATCTATCCAAATGGGCTGATGTGCAAGGCTTTATGGATGAATATCCCCTAACCCTTCTTTTGCAAAAGGGCCCTGCTGGCAACCCCGTACAATGGCATGTTGTCCCATTTCCAAAGGGAAATTTTAAAAAAAATCGCCAGGCACAGGCTCCCCGGCGGTTTTTGGTTTGAGAGGGTTCAGTGACTCTCAACCTGGTCCCAGTGGCATTAAAAAAAAGCCAGTAACCCCAAAAAAAGAACTTTCCACCTGCAGTGTTAATTTGGGAAGGGGGTTCCCCCTTTAAACACTAGCATACTACTCCATCCTTTCCCCTCCTCATCTTTACACATCAACAACTCTTAATAAAAGTAAGTGACATGTTATTGTACTATTATTTCTTTTTTTCTCATAAACTTGTGTGTAAATGCAAAGTCTTATGTTGTAAAAAAAAAAATTTTTTTTTTACTACTTTTGGGAAAAATGGGAAAGGATTAATTTTATTTCCATTATTTCTTATGGGGGAAAAAAGAATCGGATAACGATATTTGGTTCCCATAAACCCCCTGGAAAGGATTAATATCGCTAACTGGGGGTTGACTGTTTTTAAACAGCACTTTGGGTGCTATGGTCTATGTGCAGTTTAAGGGAAATGTGATAATTCTACAAAAATAGTTTTTTAGGTTAATTGCAAAATTTTAACAGTACAGTGAAAACAATTAATAATACCAACTGGTTAATTAGTAAGGAAACATTTTCTTTATTTAAAAACTTTTTCTGTTTCCTTAAATTTTAAACATTCTCTTTGAAAAGCATCTTGTTAAAAGAACCAAGTGTTTATAGTCCTGCTGTACACAAAAACTCTGCTGTGTACTGTATTATATATTCTACTAATAAAATTCTGTACTTGTTATATAATTACTATACCATATTAAAAATAATTTTTTCATATCTGATGAGTTCAACATCAGAAAACCCTTAAAAAAAAATTTTTGCCATTAATTTTTTCATAACTTTGTGTCCTTGTGTGACAGTCGGATCGTTGATGACGGACAACCAATGCCAAAACCCCTTTCACAGGCTGGGAAAAAAATGGTCCAATCTTTTGCAGAAATATATGGTAAGTAGATATATATATATATATATGGTAAATTAAAATTTTTTTGTTTTGTTTTAATACTGGCACTTTCCCATCATTCCCCTGTCACTGTCTTTCCAGAGGTTTTGCAGATATGACAGTTTAGATGTCCTCCCCTAAAGCAAATACAGTGGATCCCCCTTTAAAAGAACCGGAAAACGTGGTTTTAAGTATAATATTGTAAGTGCTTGTGGAAGTGTATTTTTTGGGGGGCTGAAATAACTAACCTACGTGACATTATTTCTTAAGGAAATAAAAATTTATTCGGTAATGGCACTTGAGCAGGCCCGGAATGAAGTTTTTGTTAGCCGGGGTCCACTGTATTCCAACTCCTTTTAATAATAATAATAATAATAATAATACTTTTTGGGGACATTGGCCGGGGACTGTACTTTTCCCCCTCCAGGGCTCAAGTTGGCTAACTGGTTTTCCTGAATTCCTTCCAAAAAAATTACCCTGCTCACACTTCAACAGCTTTTTTCATGTTCCCAAAAAACCCTTTTTTCTCCACTCACTCCTCTATCATGCTCATTTATGCCCTTGCACCCCGGAAAACCTTTTTTATATCTATTTATTTTTTAGGCAACCTGGGAAACCTCACCATCTTTCATTTTCACTTGTGTTACCAGGCCAATTGGCCCTTTTTCCGTCTCTGTTTCTCCTTGAGAATGTGATTGAGAGATCTCAAAGGACTTTAGATTTTTTTACCACTCTGTGAATGTATGTGTATATGTGTGTGCATATGTGCATTTTACAGTACATACAAAAAAAAACCTTTTTTTTTTTTTTAAAAGTGGCATTTTGTGGATGTGGATTATCATTGTATGATAATAAAATTTTTAATTAGTGTAGAAGTACAGGGGGTACCATGACTTAAAAATTCCCCCCTTTAAAGGGTTTTTCCCGGGTTTCGAGCCTTCGCTCGGTCAATTTTGCTTTTGGGGGGCCCAGCAAAAATCCAGTTATGGCGAAAAATTTAGATATGCCACCACTTGCAGGAAAAAAGAGGGAAAAATCAAAAACCTCGATAATAACATCCTTTCAATTTTGATACCACTGGTAGTGTCATCCTGCCAGAATGTTCTATAAAGTATCCCCTAAGAAAAGAAAACAATTCGGGAAACTTAATACATGTTCAGGGGCCGGCTGGTTGGGTTGCCAGCAAAGCTGGCTGATTTGCTTTGGCTCTGTCTATCCCCTTCTGTCTATCTTTCTCACAGGTACACATACGTACATACTGTAAATTACCTAGGATAACCCAAAAAAAACCAACAGTGCTATACACTGGCCCTTTAGATATAAGGCATAATAAGCATGACTGGCAAGTAATACATTTTTACTTGTTCAGGAATCAGATGTGGGCTCTCTGCATCGTGTGTAATACCTGTTGGTTCATGGGCCCCGGGTCTCTCTGAGACAGAGACAAGTAAAAGATAGGAAGGGAAACACAGGCAGACAGAAAGACAGATAAGCAGAGACAAATAAACATAAAAGCTAGACAGAGACAGAGATAGACAGGGGAAAAGAGATAGACAAAAAGACAGAGATAGACAGAGACAGGGCAAACAGAAAACAAGAGATAAAACAGAGATAGAGACAGAGACAAAAAGATAGAGACAGAGAAAAAAAGAGATAGAGACAGAGACAAAAAGATAGAGACAGAACAAAAAAGCTAGACAGAGACAGAGGGTAGACAAGCAGAGCTAGCAGAGACAGAGGGTAGACAGAGACAGAGCTAGACCCAGAAGGGGCAGAGGGTAGACAGAGACAAAAGGGTAGGCCCGAGACAGGCTGGGGGGAGAGCTAGACAGAGACAGAGCTAGACAGAGACAAAAAAGCTAGACAGAGGCAAGGGGTGGGGCAGAGACAGGCTAGACGGGGGCTGGGGAGGGCAGAGCTGACAAAAGACAGGCTAGACAGAGACTGCTGCACTGTCAGCAGTGGAGGCACTCATCGTGCTTCCCAAAGGGGTTTCATAAAATACTCCAGCATTTTTAAAACATTGCTGGGACCTGGTGAAAAGGCAAAAATCATTTTTTTATTTATAAATACATTTTTTTTTATTTAAAAACCCGTAACAAAAAAATTGATGTGTTTTTTGGGGGGGTTTGGGAAATTTATTAATGGCATTTCAGTTAATTTCAGTGAAAGAA
>WNWK01022257.1:0-32831 GCA_009830355.1 Cherax destructor
AAATAATACAACTCACCCACCTTAAGATATATCCACCAAAACATAAACTGATTACATATCACATTTCTCACTCACATCACCCCTAAAACATCCTTCCTATACTCATCCTCGTATTTACACCTAGGGATATTTTAACCCGACAACCCCATCATGAAGAAAAGAGCCAGAGTAACCACCACCACCTCCTTTCGTGTTTTCTGTGATCTTAGTGGTGGGGTCATAGAATTTGGTAATCGTCTTGGTTATAGTGTTCTTAGATATTGTAGGTACAACAGGTTGAAACAAAGGTAGGTTGGGTGTGACATCACTGCCCGCCAAGTAAACATAGGTGGGAGTGTGACGTCATGGGAGGTGCCCCTATCTGTGAAGTCGCCGGTCTTGGGGTGTGACGTCATGTGTTGGTGACAAATATGATACAGAGTTGGTGGTCGAAATTTTTTATGAGAATGTTTATAAAAATGAGTGTTTTCTGTGATCTTTAAGATTTGGAAGACATCTTATGGATTTTTGTTGTTGTTGTTCTGAGGAAATGTGTGTAAAAATGTGAGTGCATTCTGTGATCATAGTATTAGTGATCTTGGTTATAATGTTTTGAGGGAGTTGGGTGTGTATGTCTTAGTTATTTGTGATTTTAGTGTTTTTGATATGAGTGATTTCTAAGATCATAGTGGTTTTGTAGATGAGTATGTAGTTTGGTGGATGAGATGAAATTTCAGTTGATGAAATGTGTGTGTGATTGAGAACGTAATTTGGCGGGTGAGTTACAAATGTCAAATGTTATTTGGGAGTAATCAATGGAGTTTTTTATAGTATTCAGTGTCGTTTTGACAGTATTCAAAGTCGTTTTGGCAGTATTCAATGTTTTTTTGCTAGTAATCAATGATGCATGAGTGTTTTTGGAGGTGTTCCAATGTAATTTTGGAAATGTTCTAATGTAATTTGGAAGTGATCATAGAATTTGTTAATCACTTTGGTTATAATGTTTTGTGGGGATGTGTATAAAAATTGAGTGTGTTATGTGAATTAGTGGTTTTGAGATGAGTGATCATAAAAATGTTTTGAGGAAATGTTTGATGGTGTTTTGGGACTAATCAACGGTGATTTGGGTGAATTCAATGGTGTTTTGGGGGTATTCAAACGATGTTTGAGAGTGCTTTTTGGAGGTGTTCAATGGTGTTTTTGGGGTATTTAATGATGTTTTGGGAGTATACAAAGCTGTTTTTGGGGGTATTGAAAGGTGATTTGGTGGTGATCAAATGAAGGTAATATTAGGTTAGGTTAGTTAGGTTAGGTTAGGTTGGGTTAGCTTAGGATACGTTAGTTAGGTTAAATGATATTTGGGTTAGATTAGCTGATGATAGGTTGCGTTATGTTAGGTTACTTAAATGTTATTTGGGAGAAATCGAGATGATTTGAAAGTAATCAGTGGTGTTTTTTTGGGGGGGGATGTTTTTGAAGGTGTTCAAATGTTGTATGAGAGTATTTTGAAGGTTAAGTTAGGTTAGGTTAGATGTTATTTGGGTTAGGTTAAGTTAGGTGTTGTTAGGTTGGGTTAGGTTAGGATAGGTTAGGTAAAAATGTTATGGTATTATTCAAATGGTGTTTTGGGATTATACAAAGGTGTTTGATAGTGTTTCCGGGGTTAGGTTAGGTTAAGTTAGATGTTGTTAGGTTGGGTTAGGTTAGGATAGGTTAGGATAGTTTAGGTTAGGTTAAGTTAGGTGTTGTTAGGTTGGGTTAGGATAGGTTAGTTAGGTTAGGTTAAGTTAGGTGTTGTTAGGTTAGATTAGTTTAGGTTAGGTTAGGTTAAATGTTATTTGGGAGAAATCGAGATGTTTTTGAAAGTATTCAGTGGTGATTTTGGGAGTATTCAATGGTGATTTTTTTTTTTTTTGGGGGGGGTGTTTTTGAATGTGTTCAAATGTTGTATTAGAGTAATTTTAAGGTTAGGTTAGGTTAGGTTAGATGATATTTGGGTTAGGTTAGGTTAGGTGTTGTTAGGTTAGGTTAGGATATTTTAGGTAAGGTTAGGTGTTGTTAGGTTATGTTAGGTTAGGTTAGGATAGGATAGGTTAGTTAGGTTAGGTTAGTTAGGTGTTGTTAGGTTGGGTTAGGTTAGGATAGGTGAGTGTGTTTTGAAGGTTAGGTTAGATTAGTTTAGGTTAGGTTAGTTAGGATACGATAGGTTAGGTTAGGTTAGGATAGGTTAGTTTATGATAGTTAGGTTAGGATAGTTAGGATAGTTTATGTAAAAATGTTATATGTTATGGTATTATTCAAATGGTGTTTTGGGAGTATACAAAGGTGTTTTGATAGTATTCAATTATGTTTTGAGGGTATTCAAATGATGTATGAGAGGTTTGAATGTGTTCTGTAGTGAGATGTTGAGGGATGTGAGAATATTTTTAACAGTTATTGAGAAAAGTATGTGTGTGATGGGGGTGATGGTGTTCAAACGATGATTTGGGAGCATTCAAAAATTGTTTGATAGTCTTTTGAAGGTGTTCAAATGATGTATAAGAGTGTTTTGGTGGTGTTCAATTGAGGTATAAGAGTGTTTTTGATGGTGTTCAAATGTTGTATGAGAGTATTTTGAAGGATAGGTTAGATGTTATTTGGGTTAGGTTAGGTGATGTTAGGTTTGGTTAGGATAGGATAGGTTAGGTAAAAATGTTATATGTTGTTATGGTATTATTCAAATGTGTTTTGGGACTATACAATGATGATTTTGAGGGGTGCTTTTTGAAGGTGTTCAAATGATGTTTGAGAGTGTTTGAAGGTGATCAAATGATGTATTAGAGTGTTTTAGTGGTGTTCAAAGTAATCTGGGATGTGTTATGGAGTGAGTTGATAAGGGTTGTTGTGACCTGCCTCGCATGGGCCAGTAGGCCTGCTGCAGTGTTCCTTCTTTCTTATGTTCTTATGTTCTTATGTTCTTATGTTAGAATATTTCTAAACAGTTATTGAGAAAATGTGTGTGTGTGTGTGTGTGTGTGGGTTATGAGTGAGATGAGGCATGTTGGTGGTAGTGAGGTCATACGCTTTAGTTCTTTTAACTTCCACTTATTAGGTTAAAAGAAATAAAATGAATGACCTCACACCTCCTTGCTTGCTGCCGTCTGGAGATACAGGTGTTCTGGTCGACGTAGGTAAGCAGTAGATGTCTAGACTTGAGTGTGGGGTGGTGTGTGTGTTTGTGTGAGTGTGTGAGCGCAAATTTTAATGAAATTAAAGGTATTGTGAATATTTTAAAAGAAAATATAGAGTTGGTAATGTGAAACATGGTGCGATACATATGAGCACCCCCGTGACGTCACACACAAGGAGTTACTTGTTTCAATCTGTTGATGTGACGTCACGGTGACCCAGGTGTAGTACAGGTAGAGTTGCCGAAAAGTGTTTTTTGACAACTCTTTTACTAAAAACATGATTTAATAGTAAACATGATTAGAAAGAGTTGTATTTAGTTAATCATATGAGGGAAAATATATATGCTGTGAAGAAGATTCACATAATGAAATATTAAAAATATTATTCAATGATAGATCTTATGTCGAATTTAGAAAAATGAGTAATTGACAACTTAAATCGAGGATTATAGAAAGGGTTTCCTGAGGAATCATTTAAGTGTCGTCTTTCGTCGTAGCTTCAAGTAGATTCATCTGGTGAATTTCTCAAGAAGTTGAATATAGGTGTGTAATGGGAGTATTGGTGTGTTTTAGGAATGTTGTGGGATATGAGTGAAAAAATGTTAGTGGATATTAAAACGTCTGAAAAATTTGTTGTATTACGAGAAATCTTAATATGATTTATGTAAAATTGTAACAAGTGAAATTGAGGGTAAAGTGGGTTGAGATATAATGTGTTATATGTTGAATCAATATGGAATTATGAAAATTTGTGTTATCCTGGGTTAAGTATCGTTGGGTTGTGTGTGAGTGAGGTGAGGTGAAGGGGAGAGATATGAAAGGAAGAGTGAGGTGCTTGGGAGGTGCTGGGGCTTGTACATGGTTATTAAAACGTCTTAAAATTTTTTGTGCCTTGTGACTTTTTGATGAATTAGTACAAATTGTGTGAGAGAGATCTTAGATAATGGTAATCATAGAGTTGGTGAACATGTGTAATGTTTTCCCTATGATGATTTTTGTATCACCAGAAATTTATTTATGTAAGACTGGAAAAAATTGTATCTTTTTATTTCTGTTACCTGAAATCTTAATTCGTGTTATGTTGATTTTAGTCAGTGACTTCTGTTACCTGAAAATTGTATTGAAATTTATAAAATGTATCTTTGTATTGCTACCGAAAAATGTAAGATTGGAACTTTTTATTCTGTTACCTGAAAACATGGAATATTATGTTACCTGAAATCTTAATTCGTGTTATGTTCATTTTAGTCAGTGACTTCTGTTATCTGAAAACATGGAAAATGTATTGAAATTTGTAAAATGGATCTTTGTATATTAATAAATAAATGATGAAAAAAATTGTATTAGTGTTATCCTACATTAAATAAGAGGAAGTTACCTGTTCAATCCTGTTGGTCTTAGCTCATTTAACTTAGAGAGACCCCATAGAGGTATTTTTAGATCAATTTTATTTAGATAGGAAGTATTGTAGGGGAGACCCCATAGGGGAGATCTCAATCTTGATTAATTATTGAAAAACAAGATTTTTTTTTTACCATACTCCATAGGGAATTATCGAGAAAAAATGCTTGCCCCATAGGGGGTTACCATATCTCTGACCCTCCATAGGGGTAAAAAAAAAATTGGTGTCATTGTCGAAAAAGGGTAAAACTCAAAATTTCGAAAAAATGAAATTCGAAAAAAATGAAAATTCGAAAAAATTAAAATTTGAAAAAAAAAAAAAAAATGAAAAAAATATTGAAAAAAAAAAAAAAAAATCACACCTATGTGTGATCGCCGCCATTTTGAGCCACTCTGACTAAAAGCCTACTACTTCAGAGAATATCTGACAGGGAGGCAACAACGAGTCATAGTATGTGACGAGGTGTCAGAGTGGGCACCTGTGACGAGTGGGGCTCCACAAGGGTCAGTCCTAGGACCTGTACTGTTTTTGGTATATGTGAATGACATAACGGAAGGGATAGACTCAGAAGTGTCCCTGTTTGCAGATGATGTGAAGTTAATGAGAAGAATTAAATCAGTCGAGGATCAGGCAGGACTACAAAGAGACCTGGACAGGCTACAAGCCTGGTCCAGTAACTGGCTCCTTGAATTTAACCCTGCCAAATGTAAAGTCATGAAGATCGGGGAAGGGCAAAGAAGACCGCAGACAGAGTATAATCTAGGTGGCCTAAGACTGCAAACCTCACTCAAGGAAAAAGATCTTGGGGTGAGTATAATACCGAGCACATCTCCTGAGGCACACATCAATCAGATAACTGCTGCAGCATACGGGCGGCTGGCAAACCTAAGAATAGCGTTCCAATACCTCACTAAGGAATCGTTCAAGACTCTGTATACCATATACGTCAGGCCCATACTGGAGTATGCAGCACCAGTTTGGAACCCACACCTGGTCAAGCACGTCAAGAAATTAGAGAAAGTGCAAAGGTTTGCAACAAGACTAGTCCCAGAGCTAAGGGGATTGTCCTACGAAGAAAGGATAAGGGAAATCAGCCTGACGACACTAGAGGACAGGAGGGTTAGGGGAGACATGATAACGACATATAAAATACTGAGAGGAATAGATAAGGTGGACAGAGACAAGATGTTCCAGAGAGGGGACACAGAAACAAGGGGTCACAATTTGAAGTTTAAGACTCCTATGAGTCAAAGGGATGTTAGGAAGTATTTCTTCAGTCATAGAGTTGTCAGGAAGTGGAATAGCCTAGAAAGCGACGTAGTGGAGGCAGAAACCATACATAGTTTTAAGACGAGGTTTGATAAAGCTCATGGAGCAGGGAGAGAGAGGACCTAGTAGCAATCAGTGAAGAGGCGGGGCCAGGAGCTATGACTCGACCCCTGCAACCACAAATAGGTGAGTACAAATAGGTGAGTACACAAACACACACACACACACACACACACCTACACACACGCGAGCGCGTGCGCATAAACTATACCATGGGCAAGGTTTGTGGTCAGAGAGTCGTAAAACTCCAGACTGACGCTTTAGCTGACCGCCGGTTCAGTCCCCTTCCCTGGTATTGTTTGTTTACAATCGTGTCAATACGATTTCGTGAGACAAAGAGGCATCATCAGACATCATAGCTCTCATAGAAACCAAGATCACAGGAATGATAACAGATGCCAGCTTTCCAATAGTCAGTCCATTGATGGACTGACTACATCGACTCAAGGCCGAGGGACTGATTACCTCAAACTTCTCCTGATCTTCATGATTCTTTTTTGTATGGACTGATGAAGCCACTGTGTGGCGAAACGTTTCCTCAATAAAGATACCCAAGTGTTGCATATGTGTCTAATTTATCGACATAGATGAGGGAATAAATAGCGACATAAGCAAATTTGCTGATGGCACCAAAATAGGCCTTCCAATTCATTCAAATGAGGACATTAGAGCAGTCCAGGAGGATTTGAATAGATTGATGCAGTGGTCGGAGAAGTGGCAGATGCAGTATAATATAGACAAATTAAAAGTTCTAAATGTTGGACAGGAAAATAACCATGCCACATATAAACTATATAATGTAGATCTTAATATTACGGATTGCGAAAAGGATTTAGGAGTTCTGGTTAGCAGTAATCTGAAACCAAGACAACAGTGCATAAGTGTTCGCAATAGAGCTAACAGAATCCTTGGCTTCATATCAAGAAGTATAAATAATAGAAGTCCTCAGGTTGTTCTTCAACTCTATATATTTTTGGTTAGGCCTCATTTAGATTATGCTGCACAGTTCTGGTCACCGTATTACAGAATGGATATAAATGCACTGGAAAACGTACAAAGGAGGATGACAAAGTTGATCCCATGTATCAGAAATCATCCCTATGAGGATAGACTGAGGGCCTTGAATCTGCACTCTCTAGAAAGGTGTAGAATTAGGGGGGATATGATTGAGGTGTATAAATGGAAAACAGGAATAAATAAAGGGGATGTAAATAGCGTGCTAAAAATATCTAGCCTAGACAGGACTCACAACAATGGTTTTAAATTGGAAAAATTCAGATTCAGGAAGGATATAGGAAAGCACTGGTTTGGTACCGTCATTGAAGCTAAGACGTTGTGTAGTTTTAAAAATAGGTTAGATAAATACATGAGTGGGTGTGGGTGGGTGTGAGTTGGACCTGACTAGCTTGTGCTACTAGGTCAGATGCCGTGCTCCTTCCAAAAGTTAATGTAACTGACCTGACTAGGTCAAGGCATTAGCTTAAGTCGGTGGGAGAATTGGACTTGCCTCGCATGGTCCAGTAGGCCTGCTGCAGTGTTCCTTCTTTCTTATGTTCTTATGTTCTAAGGGACATATTGGCATACCAGAGAGTATATCTCAACCTCTACAGAACATGAGAAGAATGGCAAAAAACTGAATGAATGGTACAAAGACGGAAGGAGGAAAGAGAAACAAAGACAGAGATGGGCAGGAGAACCCAGACTCAGGAGGAAGATCAAATACAAATGACATGACGGAAGGAATAAACTCAGAAGTGTTCCTGTTTGCAGATGATCTGAAGTTAATGAGGAGAATTAAATCAGATGAGGATCAGGCAGTACTACAAAGAGACCTGGACAGGCTGCAAGCCTGGTCCAGCAACTGGCTCCTCGAATTTAATCTCGCCAAATGAAAGTCATGAAGATCGGGAAGGGCAAAGAAGACCGCAGACAGAGTATAGAATAGGTTGCCAAAGATTGCAAACATCACTGAAGGAAAAGGAATGAGTATAAGCATGAGTATAATAATGAGCACATCTGAGGCACACATCAGCAGATTGCTGCAGCATATGGGCACCTGCCAACCTAACAAGAGTTCCGATACCTCAGTAAGGAATCGTTCAAGACTCTGTACACCATGTACGTCAGGCCCATATTGGAGAATGCAGCACCATTTTGGAATCCACACCTGGTCAAACACGTCAAGAAATTAGAGAAAGTCTGAAGGTTTGCAACAAAACTAGTCCCGGAGGTAAGAGAAATGTCCTACGAAGAAAGTTTAAGGGAAATCTGTCTGATAACACTGGAGGACAGGAGGGATAGAGGAGACATGATAACGACATATAAAATACTGTGAGGAATTGAAAAGGTGGACAAAGACACGATGTTCCAGAGATGGGACACAGAAACAAGGGGTCATAATAGGAAGTTGAAAACTTAGATGAGTCATAGGGATGTTAGGAAGTGTTTCTTCAGTCACAGAGTTGTCAGGAAGTGGAACAGTCTGGCAAGTGACGTAGTGGAGGCAGAAACCATAAATAGTTTTAAGACGAGGTTTGATAAGACTCATGAAGCACGAAGAGTGACCTAGTAGCGATCAGGGAAGAGGCGGTGCCAGGAAATATGACTCGACCCGTGCAACCACAAATAGGTGAGCACACACACACACACACTCAAATACATTTGCTAATAATAAAAGAAATAACAAAAAGGCACAATACCGTGACTGGAACAATACACACACAACCCGCACATATAAAAAGAGAGGAGCTTACGACGACGTTTCGGTCCGACTTGGACCATTTACAAAGTCACACTAACACACAGAACAAGGGGAAGGGGTATATATAGGCAGGCAGACAGGGGAGGGCACAAGAAGGCCAATGAAGGGTTACTTCATCTCTCTATACCTACTGATGTCTTTCTTGATCTTATCCGCCTTTGTGTGGACTCTAACTCCTTTTCTTTTCAAGGTAAATATTATTCTCAAACCTTTGGTGTCGCTATGGGCTCTCCTCTATCTCCTGTTCTTGCTAATCTTTACATGGAATACTTCGAGACAGTCCTTCTTCCCACTATTGATGTACGTCCTTCACTCTGGCTCCGCTATGTAGATGACATCTTTGCTCTTTGGCCTCATGACTCAAGTCTCTTCCAACCTTTTCTTGATGCTCTTAATAATCTTGCCCCTTCCATTAAGTTTAAAGCTGATTGGGAATCTAATTCTTTGCTTCCTTTCCTTGATGTTCATGTCCACCGCTCAGTTACAGGTTTTGCCTTCTCCGTGTACCGCAAGCCTATGCACAGTGGCATGTACATTCACTACTTCTCTTATCATGCTTCCTCTGTCAAGAAAAGTGTTCTTATCTCCCTCTTTCTCCGTGCTCTCCGCATCTGTGATCCTCAGTTCCTTGAAGCAGAAATTTCCACTCTTCATAATTCATTTTCCCGCCTTGGCTACCCTTCCCATTTCATAGACTCTGCTTTCTCTCGTGCCAAACGGACTTTCTTCTCTCCTAAATCCTCTACTCCTGTGAACTCTCCTGTCCTCTGCCTTCCCTACATCTCTGGTCTCTCTAATCTCAGCAACTCTCTCCGTTCCTTAGACATCAAACTTACCTTTCGCCAGACTAACACTCTTCGCACTAATCTTGTTCATACCTCCCTTCCCTCTACAGATTCTCCTGGTGTCTACTCTATTTCTTGCTCCTCCTGTCCTCTTCAGTACTTCGGAGAAACTGGCCGATCTCTTTCTGACAGACTCAGGGAGCACAAAAATAGTGTTAGGCTTGCCGACACTAATAATGCTCTTTTCTGTCATGTCAGAGATCACAGTCATCCTATTGATTGGTCTTCTGCTAAAACTGTCTACCCTACGTCTAACTTTCATAGTCGCCGTCTGGTTGAATCCTCCCTTATACACAACTTTCCCTGTATGAATCTTAGCCCTGGCTTTGTCTCTGTTGATGCTTTCCTCTCCCATTACATTGTTAAATGCTCCAAACTTCAGAACACCCGTGACTTAACCTGATTCCTTCCCTTTCATCTCTTCCCCTTCTCCTTTTTCTCCTATGGGTTTTCCTTTCTTTTCTTTTGCCTTAATTTTGTCCTTCTTTATTTTATTCGCCTTTTCCTCTCTGTGTTCTTGTCCTACCCACGCGGGCCGCCCGCTTCATTGCAGTGCTCCTTTCCTAGACTATGACTGACTCCACTACTACTTCTACTACCACTTCTACTACTACCTCCATTATTACCCCACTCTCTTGTGCCCTCCCCTGTCTATCTGCCTATATATACCCCTTCCCCTTGTTCTGTGTGTTAGTGTGACTTTGTAAATGGTCTAAGTCGGACCGAAAGAAATGTGTTGTCATTAGATTTACTGTTTCATTTTTTTTCCAGTAAACTTGTATATTATTTCTGCCCTTCAGTCATATGATCAAGTTTTGATCCTTAAATATTAGGGCTACATCGGAACCTGTCAGAACGACCAAGGGCAGCATCGGAACCTGTCAGAACGACCAAGGGCTACATCGGAACCTGTCAGCACGACCAAGGGCTACATCGGAACCTGTCAGAAAGACCAAGGGCAATATCGGAACCTGTCAGAACGACCAAGGGCTATATCGGAACCTGTCAGCACGACCAAGGGCTACATCGGAACCTGTCAGAACGACCAAGGGCTATATCGGAACCTGTCAAAACGACCAAGGGCTACATCAGAACTTGTCATGACGACCAAGAACTACATCGAAACTTGTCAAAACGACCAAGAGTTATATTAGAACCAGTCAGAACGACCAAGGGCTATATCGGAACCTGTCAGAACGACCAAGGGCTATATCGGAACCTGTCAGCACGACCAAGGGCAACATCGGAACCTGTCAGAACGACCAAGGGCTATATCGGAACCTGTCAGCACGACCAAGGGCTACATCGGAACCTGTCAAAACGACCAAGGACAATATCGGAACCTGTCAGAACGACCAAGGGCTATATCGGAACCTGTCAGCACGACCAAGGGCTACATCGGAACCTGTCAGAACGACCAAGGACAATATCGGAACCTGTCAGAACGACCAAGGGCTACAACGGAAACTGTCAGCACGACCAAGGGCTACATCGGACTCTGTCAGAACGACCAAGGGCTATATCGGAACCTGTCAAAACGACCAAGAGCTATATAAGAACCTGTCAGGACGACCAAGAACTACATCGAAACCTGTCAGAACGACCAAGAGTTATATCAGAACCTGTCAGAACGACCAAGGGCTTTATCGGAACATGTCAGAACAACCAAGGGATATATCAGAACCTGTCAGAACGACCAAGGGATATATCGGAACCTGTCAGCACGACCAAGGGGTACATGGGAACCTGTCAGAACGACCATGGGCTATATCGGAACCGGTCAGTACGACCAATGGGTACATGGGAACCTGTCAGAACGACCAAGGTCTACATCGGAACCTGTCAGAACGACCAAGGGCTATATCGGAACCTGTCAGCACGACCAAGGGCTACATCGGAACCTGTCAGAACGACCAAGGACAATATCGGAACCTGTCAGAACGACCAAGGGCTATATCGGAACCTGTCAGCACGACCAAGGGCTACATCGGAACCTGTCAGAACGACCAAGGACAATATCGGAACCTATCAGAACGACCAAGGGCTACAACGGAAACTGTCAGCACGACCAAGGGCTACATCGGACTCTGTCAGAACGACCAAGGGCTATATCGGAACCTGTCAAAACGACCAAGAGCTATATAAGAACCTGTCAGGACGACCAAGAACTACATCGAAACCTGTCAGAACGACCAAGAGTTATATCAGAACCTGTCAGAACGACCAAGGGCTTTATCGGAACATGTCAGAACAACCAAGGGATATATCAGAACCTATCAGAACGACCAAGGGATATATCGGAACCTGTCAGCACGACCAAGGGGTACATGGGAACCTGTCAGAACGACCATGGGCTATATCGGAACCGGTCAGTACGACCAATGGGTACATGGGAACCTGTCAGAACGACCAAGGTCTACATCGGAACCTGTCAGAACGACCAAGGGCTATATCGGAACCTGTCAGAACGACCAAGGGCTATTTCAGAACCTGTCAGCACGACCAAGGGCTATATCGGAACCTGTCAGAACGACCAAGTGCTACATCGGAACCTGTCAGAATGACCAAGGGCTACATGTGAACCAGTCAGAACGACCAATGGCAACAATGAAATTTGTCAGAACGACCAAGGGCTACATGGGAACCTGTGAAAACGACCAAGGGCTATATCGGAACCTGTTAGAACGACCAAGAGGTACACCGGAACCTGTCAGCACGATCAAGGGGTATTTCGGAACCTGTCAGGACGTCCAAGGGGTATATCGAAACCTGTCAGAGTGACCAAGGTGTACATGGGAACCTGTGATAACGACCAAGGGCTACATGGGAACCTGTCAGAACGACCAATGGCTACATTGGAATTTGTCAGAACGACCATGGGCTACATGGCAACCTGTCAGAACGACCAATGACTCCATGGGAACCTCTCATTACCAAGTCCTTTCAGTACATTAGTGAGCGTCCAGAGGTTAGGTTCGTCAGTATCGTCAATAGTGAACTTGATTCTTCCATTTTGCAGCCGAGTGTAAACTTCAGTCAAGGGCAGGTCATCTCCATTTATATCAGCTATGTAGAAAGCTAAGCCAGGGAATTTTGAGTGATGTTATGGAGTTTCTACTGTAGTAAATTTTGCTTTCTTGGCAGGTGGAGAGGCGGTTGTTGGTGGAATGGTGGATGCATGCTGGTAGGTTGACTGGCTGGCTGGAGGCATTTCACTGGTCTGAATTGAGGTGACGTCACTGATAGGCGGTGCTGGTGGCGGTGGTGGTGGTGGGACAGGCGTGGTGATGTTCAATGGTTCCCTGGTGCACTTGATAATGTCGGCAGATGGTGGAGAGTCTGGGAAGTTGAACTTAGGCATGTTGTTTAGTTCAAATAACTCGTTGAGTATGGTGTTGAAAGAACCAGGATTTGCCATGTTGGCCATGTGGGCATATATCATACAGTACTGGAACTTGGTGGTATCGTTTGTTGGTGGAGAGACGACTGTATTGGTGGATGGTAGTGAAGCTTTGAGGAGTTTGGTGATGTCTGCCTGGAGCTTGGCAATTGCAGCATAGGTGGGGGACTTTTGCTGTGATTTTTTTCTGGTTTGCTTCCTGTGTCTTCTTGAGTACCTCACGACGAGTGGGGCAACGAGCAGCAAGGGTATGGTTATCGTTTATACAGTTAAGACACTTGGGTTGGGTGGTGGTGGTGCAGGACTTGAAATCGTGGCCCTCAGTACCGCAGTTTGTGCAAAACTTCTTGTCTTTGTTGGTGCAGTCCCTGGTGAAATGTAGGTATGAATAGCAGTTGTAACACTGTGGGACGATAGTGAATCTTTCTGCTTCTATGTAGGACGTGTTGATGTAGAAGTAGTGTATAGCTAGTCCCTCGTCTAATGCTTTTTCTGCCATGGTGACGTCAGTGAGAGTGACTTTCAACATGGAAGATGCATTTCGTATTCTAGTGATGCTTTCCACCTTGGTCCATATGTTCAGGTTTTCAATGGAGGATTTGATATCCTCGGTAGACTGAGAAGTAATGAGCTTGTCCAGCCGCTTGAGGAACACTGTTCTTTTGGCCCTCAGAGATGGGTAAGACATTACTTGGAATCCACGTTGTTGGAGGGTAGTAGTTGCTGCATTGGTGGTGATTTTCTCAGCCTCAGTGTCGTCTGTGTAGACGACAAAACTGACAAAACACATTTTTTAACTACAATGCATAGATTATTATACTCTTAAATAGAATTTCTGCTGAAATTGAAATTTACGGGAAAAATAAGTTATATTTTATAATTTTTTTTTAAGTTGCTTACTCACAGTCGAATTTTAACTAAAATATTGAATTATTAGGAAAATGCTTGAGAAAGCCTTGAATCGTCGAAAAATGCAATGAAATAAGGTTTAGTAACATTTTTCAATATTTGTAAATAATTGATATATTTTTTAAAATCCCCGTAAAAATTTATAAAAAGAAACATTATTATTGAGAATATCATATATTTTTTATATTTAATTCATTAAAAAAATTGGAAAATTTTTATAATATTATATTTTATTACATATTTCGATGTTTTAGAGTGGTTTGAAGGCTTTTCTAACAATCAACATTTTTTTATTTAAAATACATAGATTATTACACTTTTATTCACACTTTCTGCTGCAATTGAATTTTACGGGAATAGTAAGCCAAATTTTATTAATTTTTTAAAGCAGCTTACTTATAATTTTCTGAAAAACTAAATTTTCTAGATAAAATATACTTATTATTTTTTTAAAGCAGCTTACTTATAAGTATATTTTATCTAGAAAATTTAGTTTTTCAGAAAATTCTTGACAATGACTTGAATCATCGAAATATGCAATAAAATAACGTTTCATATCATTTTTCAATATTTATAAATAATTTACATATTCTTAAAAAATCCCTTTAAAAATCCATAAAAATAAATATTATTATTGAATATTTCATATTTTTTTCAAAAAATACGTGAAACATTAAAAAACTCAGAAAAATGAGGTAAAATGGTATTTTATTGCATATTTCGACGTTTTAGAGTGCTTTGAGGGCTTTCCTGACAAAACTCATTTTTTAGCTAAAATACTTAGATTATCTCACTTTTAAAAGGAATGTGTACTGGAATTGAAATTTATGGGAAAAGTAAGCCAAATTTTATTATTTTTTTGATGAAGCTTACTCATAGGTATATTTTATCTAAAAAAATTACTTTTTCAGAAAATGATTGAGAAAGCCATGAATCATCGAAATATGCAATAAAATAACGTTTTATATTATATTTCAATATTTATAAATAATTTTCATAATCTTAAAAAATCCCATTAAAAATCCATAAAACTATATACTATTTTTGAATATTTCATATTTTTTTCAAAAAATACATGAAACAATAAAAAACTCAGAAAAATGTTCAAAAATCGTATTTTATTGCATATTTTGACGTTTTGAAAAATTATATAAAACGTAATAAAATATAATTTTATCAAATTTTTCAGAATTTTTTAATGAATTAAATATTAAAAAAAAATGTATTCTCAATAATAATAATGTTTGTTTTCATAGATTTTTACAGGGATTTAAAAAAAAAAATATTTCAATTATATATAAATATTGAAAAATGTTATAAAACCTTATTTCATTGCATTTTTCGACAATTCAAGGCTTTCTCAAGCATTTTCCTAATAATTAAATATTTTAGTTGAAATTCGACTGAGTAAGCATATTTTAGCTAAAAAAATAAAGTATGTAAAGCATTGAAAAATTCATAAAAATGTGCTAAAATAGTTTTTGTTTTTATATTTCGACGATTTCGACGCTTTTCTGACAAACCTCATTTTATAGCTAGAATACATATATTTCCATATTTTTAATTAGAATTGCTTCTGCAAATGAATTTTACGGGAAAAGTAAGCGATATTTAATATTTTTTTAGAGTATGTTACACATAGGCATATATTAGCTAAAAAAATATAGTTTTTCAGGAAATATGTCAAAGCTTTGAATCATCGAAATATGCAATAAAATAGCGTTTTAGATCGTTTTCCAACATTTTTAAATAATTTACATTTACATATTTTAGCTACAATATTCATGTTTTTCAAATTTTTGGGGGGAAATCCTTGAATCAGGATGTTTATCAATATTGTTTAATAATTTTGATATTTTTAAAAAATCCCATTAAATATCCATTAATATATTATTATATTTTTTAATATTTCACAATTATTTTTAAATATATTAAACAATAAAAAACTCAGAAAAATGTGCAATAATGATATTTTTTTGCAAATTTCGAAGATTTAGAGCAGTTTTTTTATATTTTATTTAAAAACTTATTGTACAATTTTACAAAACAACTGGAAATATACTCTCATAAAGGACTCTCCTATTAGTATCTAAAAAAACATTACCTGTAACAGGATAAAAGAAAACATTCACTAGCCACCATAAACAAGGTTATAAGGTGCTGTCCTAGAACATAAGAACATAAGAAAGAAGGAACACTGCAGCAGGCCTACTGGCCCATGCGAGGCAAGTCCAAATCTCCCACCGGCTTAAGCCAGGTCAGGTTACATTCACTTAAGGAAGGAGCACGGCATCTGACCTAGTAGCACAAACTAGTCAGGTCCAACTCACACCCACCCGCACCCACTCATATATTTATCTAGCCTATTTTTAAAACTACACAACGTTTTAGCCTCTATAACTGTACTCGGGAGTTTGTTCCACTCATCGACAACTCTATTACCAAACCAATGCTTTCCTATATCCTTCCTGAATCTGAATTTATCCAACTTAAAGCCATTGCTGCGAGTCCTGTCAATACTAGATATTTTTAGCACGCTATTTACATCACCTTTATTTATTCCTGTTTTCCATTTATACACCTCAATCATATCCCCCCTAATTCTACGCCTTTCTAGAGAGTGCAGATTCATGGCCCTCAGTCTATCCTCATAGGGAAGATTTCTGATACATGGAATCAACTTAGTCATCCTCCTTTGTACGTTTTCCAGAGCATTTATATCCATTCTGTAATACGGTGACCAAAACTGTGCAGCATAATCTAGATGAGGCCTAACCAAGGATATATAGAGTTGAAGAACAACCTGAGGACTCCTATTATTTATGCTTCTTGATATGAAGCCAAGGATTCTGTTCGCTTTATTGCGAACACTTATGCACTGCTGTCTTGGTTTTAGATTACTGCTAACCAGAACTCCTAAATCCTTTTCGCAATCAGTAGTATTAAGATCTACATTATTTAGTTTATATGTGGCATGGTTATTGTCCTGTCCAATATTTAGAACTTTGCATTTATCTATATTAAACTGCATCTGCCACTTCTCCGACCACTGCATCAGTCTATTCAAATCTTCCTGGAGTGCTCTAATGTCCTCATTTGAATGAATTGGACGGCCTATTTTGGTGTCATCGGCAAACTTGCTTATGTCGCTATTTATTCCCTCATCTATGTCGTTTATGTAGATTGTGAACAACAAGGGGCCCAATACTGACCCCTGTGGAACACCGCTTGTGACACTTCCCCACTCTGATTTCTCCCCATTTATGCAAACTCTCTGTTGCTTATTTGTCAACCATGCCTCTATCCAGGAAAAAATTTCTCCTCCTATTCCGTGTGCCTTAATTTTCCTCAATAGTCTCTGATGTGGGACTCTATCAAAAGCCTTACTGAAGTCCATATACACAACATCATATTCATTACCATGATCTACCTCCTCAAATACCTTAGTGAAAAAAGTTAATAAATTTGTAAGGCAGGAACGCCCTTTTGTAAAACCGTGCTGAGATTCATTGATTAATTTATGCTTTTCAAGATGGCTACGAATTGCCTCGGATATTATTGATTCCATAAATTTTCCCACTATGGAGGTTAGGCTTATTGGTCTATAGTTCGAAGCTAAGGACCTGTCTCCTGCTTTGAAAATAGGTATTACATTTGCAATTTTCCACTTATCTGGCACCATGCCAGTTTGCAGTGATATGTTGAAAAGATTAGCCATAGGTTTGCTAAGCTCCTCTTTACATTCCTTTAGAACCCTTGCATACAGTTCATCAGGGCCTGGGGATTTGTTAGGTTTTAATTTATCTATTTGTCTAAGGACCATGTCACTTGTGACCCTAATCATGCATAATTTACTATCATCCTGTTCTACATAATTTATTATTTCTGGAATATCGCTGGTATCTTCCTGTGTAAAAACTGAGAGGAAGTAAGTGTTAAAAATTCTACACATTTCCTTATCACTGACGGTGAGCTGACCTGAGTAACTTTTGAGTGGGCCTATCTTGTCCCTAATCTTACTTCTGTATACCTGAAAAAATCTTTTTGGGTTAGTCTTCGATTCTCTTGCAACTTTAACCTCATAGTCTCTTTTTGCTTTTCTTATTCCCTTTTTTATTTCTCTCTTTAACTGACTATATTGATTACTTAATTGCCCCTCTCCTCTTTTGATTCGCCTATATATGCCTCTCTTTTGACCAATGAGATGTTTTAATCTATTGTTCATCCATTTAGGATAATTTTTGTTTGATCTGATTTCCCTATTAGGAACATAAGTTGTCTGAGCAGCTAGAACTATTCTCTGGAAAACGTCATATTGGCAATCACCACCTACCTGACCCACTGTCAGGTCATTCCAGTTCAGCCTACCCAGGTAATTTTTCAGTCCTACAAAATCAGCCAGGCGGAAGTCAGGGACAGAGACTTGATTGTCAGTATTAGGGTAATTCCATGATATATTAAAACTGAGTGATTTGTGATCACTTTCCCCAAGCTCATCATTAACCTCAAGATTATTAACTAGCGATTCCCTGCTGGCAAGAACCAAGTCTAGCAGGTTATTTCCTCTAGTTGGTTCTGTCACCAACTGTTTCAAAAAACAATCCTGAATGCTATTAAGAAAGTCACTTGACTCTAAATTTCCTGTCAAACTGCTCCAGTCAATTTGTCTAAAGTTGAAATCTCCCATTAGCACAACATTTTCATATGTAGATGCCTTACGAATTTCATCCCATAGAAGTTTACTGCACTCCCTATCAAGATTTGGGGGCCTGTAAATCACACCCAAGATAAGTTTTACACGGCCCTCAAGAAGCTGTAACCAAACAGATTCAGTGGCTGACGCTTCTAATTTTATATCTTGTCTAACACAACAATTTAAATTGTCTCTGACTTACATCGCTACTCCACCACCCTTCCTGTTGACCCTATCAGTGTGGAATAATTTATAGCCTTATATGTGACATTCAGAAGGCAACTCTCTATCTTTCAGATTGAGCCAGGTCTCTGTTATAGCAATAATATCTATGTTTCCTGCACTTGCAATTAATCTTAACTCATCTATCTTATTTCTTACACTCCTGCTATTAGTATAGTAAACCTTAAGGGAGCTAGTCTCTTGTTTCCCTCTGCTGTCTCCCTTTGTTTGCTGACCTGATCCATTGTATTTATTTGTAACTTTATGATGAATTTCTTTTATGCACTTACTGTTTTCAGCCCTAGTGTTGCTAACTGACTGTTTCCCACACACACCCATACCTCTATCTTCTATCAGTTTAAAATCCTAGGCATGTCAGCAATGGCCCTCTCGATCGAGTTGGCAAGTGCTTCCACCCCTGTACCAGAGAGATGTACCCCATCCCTTGCATACATATCATGTTTGCCATAAAAGTTGTCCCAGTTGTTAATGAATGGGATTGCAAGTTCCTTGCAGTATCTGTCTAGCCAGCAATTTGCACCAATTGCCCTAGACAACCATTCATTTCCCACTCCCCTTCTAGGCAAGATGCTACATATGATTGGGACCCCTCCCTTGGACTTAATTAGCTCTATAGCTGACCTGTACTTATCTAGCAGCTCTTCTCTCCTACCCTTCCCAATATCATTTCCACCAGCACTGAGATAGATAATGGGCTTGTTCCCATTACCTGACATGATATTATCCAACCTGTTGACTATGTCTCCAACACCAGCTCCAGGGAAGCACACCCTCTCTCTCACCTTTTTATTCCTATTACAGAAAACACGGTCCATATATCTTACCTGTGAGTCACCTACCACAAGAATTCGCTTACCTCTATTAGCAGGGAAAGTAGTACCTTTACCTTCACTTGGAGAAGTAGTACCCTTACCTTCACTTGGGGAAGTAGTACCTTTACCTTCACTGGCCACGGAAGTACACTCATCCTGAAGAACAGAGAAGCGATTTCCTACCTTCAAGTCTTCTCTCTTAACCTTCCTTATTTTGATGTTCCTGCCATTACTGGGAACCACTCGCCATTTGTAGCAGGTGCTGGACTGCACCTCACTCCTGGTAGCCTTTTCTTCCTCCCCCCCTTCACCCTCCTCGCAGGGAGTGGCAGACTGCACCTCACTACTGGTATCCCTATTCCCCTCCAGAACTGCAGCCACCTCACCCTCTCTTCCAAAACCATTAAGGTGAACCTTCAGCCTCCTAATTTCCTCCTGGAACAAGATGAAACTGAAAAAGCACATAATAATACATACTAAAGAAACCCCTATTGCATATGTAAAACTTCAAACCAAAGAACAAACTACAACTTTATGCTTACTTATACATAAGATAACCTGAAACAAGGTTTAATGACCCCCAAGAAACCAAGACATTGATCATGATATAATTCATAACCCCCCCCCTCCCAACCTGCTACTACCCCGCCCGTGCACATCTGTGATAAACTGGTACAAAGTTTTTGCTTACATCTCCACGTACAATTGCACATACCATATCAATACATTGAACACGCTACAAAAATCTAACCCAGTAATAAACATAGCCACTAAACTTCAGCTCCGTACCTAAAAACAACCTATGACGTACATACATGATGACTAGAAAATCACTTAAACTATGATAATCCTTTACATACATTAAATCAAAAATTATCCTTTATCTCCAAAATATCGGGAGGACACATAACCAAACCCTGAACATACATATACAGTCCTGCTCAAAAAAATACACCAAAACATTATAATTAAAGAAACACATATGCACATTCATCTTTAGTGAAAATTTATTTAAAAAAACGCACACTGTAAGAACATAGAAAAACTGGGTACACTTATGATGGATTTATCCTTTTAATTAAAAAGGACACAACATACAGGAAGCGGAAATCAAAACACCAGATACAAGAACACATCTGCATATACATCAGTAGCCACACCACAAGGCAGGCGCACACAAAACATTAATATAAGGAAAACCAAGTCAAAACACAGGAACTAACATTGCCGTAATACGACACCCTAAAGAATATTACTGAATCATGAAGCAAAAAGTAACCCTACTTCAAAACAAAACCTGAGAATATGATCACAATTTTCCCAGGTAACTCATAAGACAAATCAGTCATCAATTTGTCTAAAGTTAAAATCTCCCATTAACACCTTATGAATTTCATCCCATAGCAGCTTACTGCACTCCCTATCCAGACTTGGGGGCCTGTAAATCACACCCAAAATTATTTTTTCACGACCCTCGAGAAACTGTAGCCAAACAGATTCTGTGTCCGATGTTTCTAATCTTATATCTTGTCTAACACAACAATTTAAATTATCTCTGACATACATCGCCACTCCACCACCCTTCCTGTTGACCCTATCAGTGTGGAATAGTTTGTAACCCTGAATGTTGCACTCGGAAGGCATTTCTCTATCTCTGTTATAGCAAAAATATCTATATTACCTGCACTTGCAAGTAATCTTAGCTCATCTATCTTATTTCTTAGACTCCTACTATTTGTATAGTAAACCTTAAGGGAGCTAGTCACTCGTTGCCCTCTACTATCTCTGTTGATCAATTGCTTTGCCTTTACAAGCAACTTTATTTTGAATCTTGTATTTTAAGCATATCCCTGAGGTATCCTGGTAATATCTGCTGTTTCCAACCCTAATACTACAGCCTGATTGTTTCCCACAAACACCCATACCTCTATAATCTATCAGTTTAAAGTCCTAGACAAGTCTCCAATGACCCTCTCGATCGAATTGGCTAATGCAACCACTCCAGTCCCTGAGAGATGAACCCCATCCCTTGCATACATATTACGTTTGCCATAGAATTTGTCCCAGTTATCAATGAATGGAATTGCAAGTTCCTTGCAGTACCTGTCTAGCCAGCAATTTATACCAATTGCATTATACATCCATTCATTGCCCACTCCCCTTCTAGGCAAGATGCTACATATAATTGGGATCCCCCCCCTTAGACCTAACTACTTCTATGGCTGACGTATTCTTATCTAGTAGCTCCTGCCTTCTGCCCTTCCCAATGTCATTTCCACCAGCACTAAGACAGATAATGGGCTTGTTCCCATTACCTGACATAATATTATCCAACCTGCTGACTATGTCACCAACACCAGCTCCTGGGAGGCACACCCTCTGTCTGACTTTCCTATCTCTGTTAAAAAAAGCATGGTCCATATATCTTACCTGAGAGTCTTCCAAAATCAGAATATTCTTACCTTGATTAGCAGGGGAGTCAGTGGTACCTTTAACCTCACTAACCACTGAAGTACACCCGTCCTGGAGAACAGAGAATCGATTTCCTACCTTCACATCTTCTCTATTAACCTTCTTTATCTTCCTTCTTCCTGAATTGTGAACCACTTGCCACTTAAAGCGGCTGCCACTCTCACTGTTGGTAACCTGGCAGGTGGAACACACTTATGTTAAACGGGGTTACGCAGCGGGGCTGGATCGGGTATATGTGTCGGGTGCGGTTGGGGTCGGGGCTGTATCTTGTCGGGGTTTATATGCCAGCGACTACCAATCGTCGGGTGAAGGAAGAGTTTGTTCGTGATTTTTTAGTTTACGCTTTGCGGGGTCTTCCTTTAGTTACCATCATTGCAGGAGATTGGAATTGTGTAATTAGAGGAAAGGATGTGGAACCCAGGGGGGCGAGGTGCACATTGGGGGTCTTGAGGGAGGTGTTGCAGGTTGTCGGGGTGGTCGTTGTAGTTAGGGGAGATGGGTGGCAGGTGGAACACATTTATGTGGCTAGATCAGGTATGTGTGTCGGGTGCGGTTGGGGTCGGGGCTGTATCTTGTGAGGATGTAGGTTATTCGGATCATAGAGGTGTTTTGGCTGAGCTGGGGTGGCAAGGAGCTACTGGAAGTTGAATGTACGTTTATTGCAAGGACCAGATCATTGGGAGATTTTTGCGGAATGGTGGGAAAGGTTATGGAACAGGGGTCGGGGGATTGGTGACGTGATGAATTGGTGGTACGTGCGAGCGAAAGTAGCCATCAGGGAATTCTACAAAAGGGTGGGAGGGGAGGAGGCACGTTTTAGGTTGGGGATGCAGAGGTATTTGGAGGGGCAACTAAAGGAGTGCTATATGGGAACAGGGAGATATGCATATTTAGAAATTGAAAATCTTAGGATGCAACTGAGGGACATACAAAATGAGGGTTTTCACGCTCTAAGGGTGCGAGGGGTTTAGAGGAAGAACTTTGGGGGGATAAGCCCTCAGCGCTAGTTTTACGTAAGTTTCAAGTCCGGAGAAAGGGGATGACGGTTATGTCATTGGAGGTTGAGGAGGATTTGGGAGGGTATAGTCGTGGGCAGGTAATTCACACCACAGACGCCATGAGTTGCCACACTGACAAATGGTTTGAGCGTAAATTGGAAAGGAGGGAAGATGATGGGCATGCGTGTGAGATAGTTTTGGAGGGTATTGTTTCGAGACTAGGTACGGAGGAAAGGGAGCTAATGGAGGTATGTATTACTGAAGAGGAAGTGTGGCAGGCAGTGAAGAGCCAAAATTTGGGGAAAGCGCCTGGTATTGATGGGATTTCTGGGGACTTTTATGTGGCCCATTGGGAGGTTTAAGACAGGTGTTGGTCAATGTATTCAATGAAATGAAGTTGCAAGGCAGGATGGGCGGGGAGCTAGAGATGGGGACCGTGGTTTTAGTGCCTAAGGGAAGTGGTGGTGGGACTCTTCGAGCGTATAGGCCAATCACGTTATTATGTGCTGACTATAAAAATTTTGCGCGTGTTTTAGCAAACCGCATGAAGAAGGTTTTGGGGAAGTTTTTGGAAGGTGGGAAATTTGGGGTCCCAGGATGTAGTATGAGGGTGGGACATCGTAGGATTAAACGTTTCATTGGGGGAGGGGGGTGTCGTGGGGCTGGATTGGGAAACAGCCTACGACAGTGTAGATAGGGGTATGGTAATGGGTATACTGTTGAGACAGGGGTTTGGAGAGGAGGTTGTGGGATGGGTGCGCACTTTGTATGCAGGAGCTAGGACGAGAGAACAGGTGAACGGGAGGGTGGGATCCATGGCGAGCATGGAACGGGGGTTGCGACAGGGATGCCCCTTGTCGCAGCTTCTGTTTGCGTGTTAGCAGGACCCCTTTTACAGGCTGTTGTCAGAGGAAGTCAGGGGTTAAGGTTGTGAGCTAGAAGGAGGAACGGGGATTATTAGTTACGTGGATGACACCACCATTTTAGTGGGCAGTGAGGAGGGATTGGGGAACGTCAACGGTATCATTGAGGTTTTTGGGCAGGCAACAGGTATGCGGGCAAATAGAGCAAAATCAAAGTTGTTAGAGATAGGTACATTGGCGTTGGGGCAGAGGTTCGGGTGGGTAACAGTAGATAGCTTGAAAATATGTGGGGTGGCTTTTGGTAATGTGGAGAGCGTGGCGCGTGAGATTAATTCCTCGGCGGTGGTCGATGCGCCTTTAGGTAGGCTGGCGGGTTGGAGGCCGGGTGAGGTAACTCTCCTGCAAAGAATGAGTGTTATTAATTCTTTGGTGTATAGTAAGCTTTGGTATGTCGCCGCCGTATATCCCCTCCTGGAAAGAGACATTCAGCGATTGCAGAACAGGGTTTTGTGGTTTATTTGGGGTTTTGGGAGGCATTGGTTGCGAAAGGAGGTGGTAATGACAAAGGTAGGGAAGGGAGGTATGGGTCTGATACCTTTGCATAGGAGATTAATGGGGTTATACGTTAGGCAGGAATTTATAGCAAGGGGTGGGTATCGGGGGGCAAGGGTGGATAGAGTAATGAGGGAGGTTAGGAGGTGGTGGCAAGGTCGGGACCTGTCGGTGTGTGAGACGATTCTGAGGCATCTCCTGGTGGTCCCAGATCCTGGTTGGGTAAAATTGAGGAGTTTGGATAGGGTTGGAATGAGGGACATGGGGTTGCTAGGGAATGAGCTCTATCCGAGGTTTAACTGGAATGTAACGTGGTACTGGTTCAGACGGCTGAAGTTGCATCCCAGAGTGCGAGAAATAGGGTATCGTTTTTCACGGCATTCTCGCATCGAGGGCACAACTTTTCGTAATGGGTTTGGCAAGCGATGTGTTTTGTACACTTTGTGGAACGCCGGACACGGCTTTTCACATTGTGTATTTTTGCGAGGGTTTGGGGAGGGTGAGGGAATGGTTCACTGGGATAATTCGGGGTGTGGGGGGAGGGGGTCATCGGTTCTGTGGATATTATGTTTAGACGTGGTGGGATGTCCAGAGGATGTGCAAAGTGCGATTATGTATTTGGTTTTAGATTACATTTATGTGTCTTTTCTGACAAAGATTTTCTGACAAAACTAATTTTTTAGCTAAAATACTTAGATTATCAAACTTTTAAATAGAATTTCTCCAGCAATTGAACTATATGGGAAAAGTATGCGAAATTTCATGATTTTTTTTTTTTTGAGGAAGATTACTCATATGTATATTTTATTTAAAAAAATAGTTTTTCAGAAAATCCTTGAAAATGCCTTTAATAAAAAAGTGCAATAAAATAACGCTTTATAGCATTTTTGAATATTTATAAATTATTTACATACTTTTAAAAAATCCCATTAAAAATCTATAAAAATCAATATTATTATAGAATACTTCACATTTTTCAAAAGATACATGAAAAATTAAAAAATTCAGAAAAATTTGCTAAAATAGTTTTTTATTACATATTTCGATGTTTTAGAGCGGTTTGAGTGTTTTTCTGACAAAACTTATTTTTTAGCTAAAATACTTAGATTATCAAACTTTTAAATAGAATTTCTCCGGCAATTGAAATTTATGGAAAAAGTAAGCGAAATTTCATGATTTTTTTTTTTTTGAGGAAGATTACTCATAAGTATATTTTATCTAAAAAAATAGGTTTTCAGAAAATCCTTGAAAATGCAATGAATCGTCAAAAAATGCAATAAAATAACGTTTTATAGCATTTTGAATATTTATAAATTATTTACATATTTTAAAAAAAATCCCATTAAAAATCTATCAAAATCAATATTATTATAGAATATTTCATATTATTTTTCAAAAAATACATGAAAGATTAAAAAGCTCAGAAAAATATGCTAAAATGGTATTTTATTGCATATTTCGACGTTTTAGAGCAGTTTGAGTGCTTTTCTGACAAAACTCATTTTTGAGCTAAAATACTTAGATTATCAAACTTTTAAATAGAATTTCTACTGCAATTGAAATTTATGGGAAAAGTAAGAGAAATTTTATGATTTTTTTGGAGGAAGATTACTCATAAGTATATTTTATCTAAAAAACATTTTTTCAGAAAATGAAACTGCTCTAAAACGTCGAAATATGCAATAAAATACCATTTTAGCACATTTTTCTGAGCTTTTTAATCTTTCATGTATTTTTTGAAAAATATTATGAAATATTCTATAATAATATTATTTTTTTTAGATTTTTAATGGGATTTTTCTAAAATATGTAAATAATTTATAAAAATTAAGAAATGTTATATAACGTTATTTTTTTGCATTTTTTGACGATTCAATGCACTTTCAAGGATTTTCTGAAAAAGATTTTTTTAGAAAATTTTTACCTATGAGTAAGCTTCCTCAAAAAAAAAAAAATCATAAAATTTCGCTTACTTTTCCCATAAATTTCAATTGCAGTAGAAATTCTATTTAAAAGTTTGATAATCTAAGTATTTTAGCTCAAAAATGAGTTTAGTCAGAAAGGCACTCAAACCGCTCTCAAACGTCGAAATATGCAAGAAAAAAATATTTTAGAACATTTTTCTGAGTTTTTTAATGTTTCATGTATTTTTTGAAAAATAATGTGAAATATTCAATAATTATATTAATTTTTATAAATTTTTAACGGGATTTTTTTAAAAAAAAGTAAATAATTTATAAATATTAAAAAATGCTATAAAACGTTATTTTATTGCATTTTTTGACGATTCAAGGCATTTTCTAGGATTTTCTGAAAACCTATTTTTTAGGTAAAATATACTTATGAGTAATCTCCCTTAAAAAAAGAAAATAATAAAATTTCGCTTACTTTTCCCATAAATTTCGATTGCAGTAGAAATTTTATTTAAAAGTTTGATAATCTAAGTATTTTAGCTAAAAAATGAGTTTTGTCAGAAAAGCACTCAAACCACTCTAAAACGTAGAAATATGCAATAAAATACCATTTTAGCATATTTTTCTGAGCTGTATTTTTTTTTTTTAAATAATATGAAATATTCTATAATAATGTTGGTTTATATAGATTTTTAATGATATTTTTTAAAAATATGTAAATAATTTATAAATATTCTAAAATGCTATAAAACGTTATTTTATTGCATTTTTTGACGATTCAAGGCATTTTATAATATTGATTTTTATAGATTTTAAATGGGATTTTTTTAAATATGTAAATAATTTATAAATATTCAAAATGCTATAAAACGTTATTTTATTGCATTTTTTGACGATTCATTGCATTTTCAAGGATTTTCTGAAAACCTATTTTTTTCGATAAAATATACTTATGAGTAATCTTCCTCAAAAAAAAAAAAAAAATCATGAAATTTCGCTTACTTTTCCCATAAATTTCAATTGCAGTAGAAATTGTATTTAAAAGATTGACAATCTACGTATTTTAGCTAAAAAATAAATTTTGTCAGAAAAACACTCAAACCGCTCTAAAAAATCGAAATATGTAATAAAAAACTATTTTAGCACATTTTCCGCAGATTTTTAATGTTTCATGTATTTTTTGAAAAATAATGTGAAGTATTCTATAATAATATTGAATTTTATAGATTTTTAATGGGATTTTTTAAAAGTATGTAAATAATTTATAAATATTAAAAAATGCTATAAAACGTTATTTTATTGCACTTTTTGATTAAAGGCATTTTCAAGGATTTTCTGAAAAACTATTTTTTTAAATAAAACATACTTATGAGTAATCTTCCTGAAAAAAAAATCATGAAATTTCGCTTACTTTTCCATAAAGTTCAATTGCCTGAGAAATTCTATTTAAAAGTTTGATAATCTAAGTATTTTAGCTAAAAAATGAGTTTTGTCAGAGAAGCACTCAAGCTGCTCTAAAACTTCGAAATATGCAATAAAAAAATATTTTACCACATGTTAATGAGTTTTTTAATGTTTCAGGTATTTTTTAAAAAATAATGTGAAACATTCTATAATATTATTGATTTTTATAGATTTTTAATGGGATTTTCTAAAAAATATGTAAATAATTAATAAATGTTCAAAAATGCTATAAAACGTTAATTTATTGCATTTTTTGACGATTAAAGGCATTTTCAAGGATTTTCTGAAAACCTATTTTTTAGATAAAATATACTTATGAGTAAGCTTCCTCAAAAAAAAAAAAATCATAAAATTTCGCTTACTTTTCCCATAAATTTCAATTGCAGGAGAAATTCTATTTAAAAGTTTGATAATCTAAGTATTTTAGGTAAAAAATGAGTTTTCTCAGAAAAGCACTCAAACCACTCTAAAATGTAGAAATATGCAATAAAATACCATTTTAGCATATTTTTCTGAGCTGTATTTTTTTTAAAAATAATATGAAATATTCTATAATAATATTGATTTTTATAGAATTTTGAGGATTTTTTAAAAATATGTAAATAATTTATAAATATTCAAAAATGCTATAAAACGTAATTTATTGCATTTTTTTGACGATTCAAGGCATTTTCAAGGATTTTTTGAAAAACTGTTTTTTTACATAAAATATACTTATGAATAATCTTTCTCCAAAAAAAATCATAAAATTTGTCTTACTTTTCCCATAAATTTCAATTGCAGTAGAAATTCTATTTAAAAATTTGATGATCTGAGTATTTTAGCTCAAAAATGAGTTTTGTCACAAAAGCACTCAAACCGCTCTAAAACGTCGAAATATGCAATAAAATACTATTTTAGCATATTTTTCTGAGCTGTATTTTTTTAAAAATAATATGAAATATTCTATAATAATATTGATTTTTATAGAATTTTAATGGGATTTTTTAAAAATATGTAAATAATTTATAAATATTAAAAAATGCTAAAAAACGTAATTTTATTACATTTTTTGACGATTCAAGACATTTTCAAGGATTTTCTGAAAAACTGTTTTTATATATAAAATATACTTATGAGTAATCTTCCTAAAAAAAAAAAACCCATGAAATTTTGCTTACTTTTTCCATAAATTTCAATTGCAGGAGAAATTCTATTTATAAGTTAGATAATCTAAGTATTTTAGCTAAAAAATGAGTTTTGTCAGAAAAGCACTCAAACCGCTCTAAAACGTCGAAATATGCAATAAAATACCATTTTAGCATATTTTTCTGAGCTTTTTAATGTTTCATGCATTTTTTTAAAAATAATATGAAATATTCTATAATAATATTGATTTTTATAGATTTTTAATGGGATGTTTTAAAAATATGTAAATAATTTTTAAATCTTCAAAAATACAATAAAACGTTATTTTAATGCATTTTTTGACGATTCAAGGCATTTTCAAGGATTTTCTGAAAAACTGTTTTTTTTTAGATGAAATATACTTATGAGTAATCTTCCTCCATAAAAAATCATAAAATTTCTCTTACTTTTCCCATAAATTTCAATTGCAGTAGAAATTCTATTTAAAAGGTTGATAATCTAAGTATTTTAGGTCAAAAATGAGTTTTTTCAGAAAAGCACACAAACTGCTATAAAACGTCGAAATATGCAATAAAATACCATTTTAGCAATTTTTGAGCTTTTAATTTTCATGTATTTTTTGAAAATAATATGAAATATTCTATAATAATATTGATTTTATAGATTTTAATGGGATTTTTAAATATGTAAATAATTTTAAATATTCAAAATGCTATGAAACGTTATTTTATTGCATTTTTTGACGATTCATTGCATTTTCAAGGATTTTCTGAAAACTATTTTTTTAGATAAAATATACTTATGAGTAATCTTCCTAAAAAAAAAAAATTATGAAATTTTGCTTACTTTTCCCTAAAATTTCAATTGCCGTAGAAATTCTATTTAAAAGTTTGATAATCTAAGTATTTTAGCTAAAAAATAAGTTTTGTCAGAAAAGCACTCACACCGCTCTAAAACATCGGAATATGTAATAAAAAACTATTTTAGCACATTTTTCGGAGTTTTTTAATGTTTCAGGTATTTTTTAAAAAATAATGTGAAATATTTTATAATATTATTGATTTTTATAGATTTTTAGAGGGATTTTCTAAAAATATGTAAATAATTTATAAATATTAAAAAATGCTATAAAACGTTAATTTATTGCATTTTTTGACGATTAAAGGCATTTTCAAGGATTTTCTGAAAAACTGTTTTTTTAAATAAAATATACTTATCAGTAAGATTCCTCAAAAAAAAAATCATAAAATTTCTCTTCTTTTCCCAAAAATTTCAATTGCAGTAGAAATTCTATTTAAAAGTTTGATAATCTAAATATTTTTGCTGAAAAATGAGTTTTGTCAGAAAAACACTCACACCGCTCTAAAATGTCGAAATATGCAATAAAATACTATTTTAGCATATTTTTCTGACCTTTATTTTTTTAAAAATAATATGAAAGAGTCTATAATAATATTGATTTTTATAGAATTTTTTGAGATTTTTAAAAAATATGTAAATAATTTATAAATATTAAAAAATGCTATAAAACGTAATTTTATTGCATTTTTTGACGATTCAAAACATTTTCAATTATTTTCTGAAAAACTGTTTTTTTAGATATAATATACTTATGAGTAATCTTCCTCAAAAAAAAAAAAAAATCATAAAATTTCTCTTACATTTCCCATAAATTTTAATTGCAGTAAAAATTCTATTTAAAAGTTTGATAATATAAGTATTTTAGCTCAAAAATGAGTTTTGTCAGAAAAGCACTCAAACCGCTCTAAAACGTCAAAATATGCAATAAAATACCATTATAGCATATTTATTGCATATTTCGACGATTTAGAGCGGTTTGAGTGCTTTTCTGGCAAAACTAATTTTTTAGCTAAAATACATATATTATAACACTTTTAAATAGAATTTCTACTGCAATTGAAATTTATGGGAAAAGTAAGCCAAATTTAGGTGTATTTTATCTAAAAAAAATAGTTTTTCAGAAAATCCTTGAAAATGCCTTAAATCGTCAAAAAATACAATAAAATCAAGTTTTATAGCATTTTTAAATATTTATTAATTATTTACATATTTTTAAAAATCCCATTTAAAATCTATAAAAATCAATACTTTTATTGAATATTTCATATTATTTTTTAAAAAATACTTGAAATAATAAAAAGCTCAGAAAAATATGCTAAAATGGTATTTTATTGCATATTTCTACATTTTAGAGCGGTTTGAGTGCTTTTCTTGCAAAACTCATTTTTTAGCTAATATACATATATTATCACACTTTTAAATAGACTTTCTACTGCAATTGAAATTTATGGGAAAAGTAAGCAAAATTTTATGATTTTCTTTTAGGAACCTTACTCATATGTGTATTTTATCTAAAAAAAATAGTTTTCAGAAAATCCTTGAAAATGCCTTAAATCGTCAAAAAATGCAATAAAATCAAGTTTTATAGCATTTTTTAATATTTATTAATTATTTACATATTTTCAAAAAATCCCATTAATAATCTATAAAAATCAATATTTTTATTGAATATTTCATATTATTTTCCCAAAATACGTGAAACATTAAAAACTCTGAAAATTGTGCTAAAATGGTATTTTATTGAATATTTCGACGTTTTAGAGCGGTTTGAGTGCTTTTTTGACAAAACTAATTTTTAAGCTAAAATACTAAGATTTTCAAATTTTTAAATACAATTTCTACTGCAATTGAAATTTATTGGAAAAGTAAGCAAAATTTTATTTATATATTTTTAAAAAATCCCATTAAAAATCTTTAAAAATCAATATTATTATAGAATATTCATATTATTTTTCAAAAAATACATGAAACATTAAAAATATCATAAAAATGTGTTAAAATGGTATTTTATTGCATATTTCGACGATTTAGAGCGGTTTGAGTGCTTTTCTGGCAAAACTCATTTTTTAGCTAAAATACATATATTATCACACTTTTAAATAGAATTTCTACTGCAATTGAAATTTATGGGAAAAGTAAGCAAAATTTTATGATTTTCTTTTCGGAACCTTACTCATAGGTGTATTTTATCTAAATTTTTTTTTTCAGAAATTCCTTGAAAATGCCTTAAATCGTCAAAATATGCAATAAAATAACGTTTTATAGCATTTTTGAATATTTATATATTATTTATATATTTTTAAAAAATCCCAATGAAAACCTATAAAAATCAATATTTTTATAGAATATTTCATATTATTTTCGAAAAATACATGAAACATTAAAAAGCTCAGAAAAATGTGCTAATATGGTACTTTATTGCATATTTCGACGTTTTAGAGCGGTTTGAGTGCTTTTCTGGCAAAACTCATTTTTTAGCTAAAATACTTTGATTATCACACTTTTAAAAAGAATTTCTACTGCAATTGAAAATTATGGGAAAAGTAAGCAAAATTTTATGATTTTCTTTTAGGAAGCTTACTCATAGGTATATTTTATCTAAAATTTTTTTTTTTCAGAAATTCCTTGAAAATGCCTTAAATCGTCAAAATATGCAATAAAATAACGTTTTATAGCATTTTTGAATATTTATATATTTACATATTTTTAAAAATCCCATTAAAAATCTTTAAAAATCAATATTATTAAAGAATATTCATATTATTTTTCAAAAATACATGAAACATTAAAAATATCATTAAAATGTGCTAAAATGGTATTTTATTGCATATTTCGACGATTTAGAGCGGTTTGAGTGCTTTTCTGGTAAAACTCATTTTTTAGCTAAAATACATATATTATCACACTGTTAAATAGAATTTCTACTGCAATTGAAATTTATGGGAAAAGTAAGCCAAATTTTATGATTTTCTTTTAGGAAGCTTACTCATGTGTGTATTTTATCTAAAAAAAATAGTTTTTCAGAAAACTTGAAAAT
>WNWK01022258.1:0-32830 GCA_009830355.1 Cherax destructor
GTGATTGAACCAGGTGTACAAATTCATTTATCAGTGTGAACATGTGTGTTAGTGACAGTATGATTACTAATTCAGTACCAAACATTTGTGTCTAAACAAGAATTGACAATGATATCAAAAGATCTGCATCAAAACATTATTATCATAGCATGAAAACAACAGAAAATGGAAAAAAATTGAAAAAAAAAAATGATAAATGTTTATTGTTTCTGCAAGCGGCAGTGCTCCATGTTGCCGACACCACATTATTTAGCACCAACTTCGCAGGCTTATATCTCGGTAAGTACTGGCTCTAAATTTTTTTTTTTAGCCTATCCTATTTCTAAAAATGCGCTCTTCATTTAAAAAAAAAAAATTCAAAATATTCGGGGCAGTCGCAGGTGAACGTATATCTACGTGTGGACAGTTTAAGGGTTAATGAAACTGGCCTTCAGCATAGGCAAGACTGCCCTCTCTAAGTTAAGAGACCATAAAGTATGTATTAAAGAGGACCTTATCCAGATTATTAACCCCAAGGGTTCATTAACCCAAGATAAGTCAACAGCATTCAGTAGAATAGCTAATTTCCAATGGGGTTTTTCAGTCTTCTTTATAGGACTGTGACTCACAAATAAGCACATACGTACCAAGATACCTACTTACTGTTAGGCGAAATGGGGAAACAGGTGTACTAAAACATATTCATCTCTCCCATTCCCAATATCAAACCCAGGTCTTTCAGTTGTGAATCAAGATGCTACCAATGTACCAAGAGTCCTTATACCTTTGAAGAGTTTCGAGAGTTTATCTACTCTCTGAGCCCGGCAATGGGCCAGTTTAAGGTCGAGCTACCACCACATGCATACCAAGTAACACAGGACGCTATGACATGCTGGAGGAGATGCAGTACGTATATTTATACTGTACCATACTTTATGAATATACTCTTGTAGTTGAATAAAATATTTCCATACACCTAGCTAAAGATACTAGAAAGAGAACGTGGGCAGTGTTTTCAAATATAGTGGACCCGGTTTACATACTGCTCCAAACTCGAACAATTATGTAAGTGTACAGTGGTCCCTCGGTTTTCGTGCATTTCCAAACTCGAACATTTATGTAAGTGTATTTTCGTAAGTGCTGTTGCAAGTGTATTTTTGGGGGTCTGAAATAGACTAACCTACGTGACATTATTTCTTAAGGAAGTAAATTCGTTCGGTAATGGCACTTGAGCAGCATTCTGGAACGAATTTTCGGCGAAATCCAACGGACCACTGTATGTATGTATGTATGTATATATATATATTATTTTTTTTTATTAACACATCGGCCGATTCCCACCAAGGCAGGGTGGCCCGAAAAAGAAAAACTTTCATCATCATTCACTCCATCACTGTCTTGCCAGAGGGGTGCTTTACACTACAGTTATAAAACTGCAACATTAACACCCCTCCTTCAGAGTGCAGACACTGTACTTCCCATCTCCAGGACTCAAGTCCGGCCTGCCGGTTTCCCTGAATCCCTTCATAAATGTTACTTTGCTCACACTCCAACAGCACGTCAAGTATTAAAAACCATTTGTCTCCATTCACTCCTATCAAATACGCTCGCACATGCTTGCTGGAAGTCCAAGCCCCTCGCACACAAAACTTCCTTTAAACCCCTCCCTCCAACCTTTCCTAGGCCGACCCCTACCCCGCCTTCCCTCCACTACAGATTTATACACTCTCAAAGTTATTCTGTCTCGTTCCATTCTCTCTACATGTCCGAACCACCTCAACAACCCCTCCTCAGCTCTCTGGATAATAGTTTTGGTAATCCCGCACCTCCTCCTAATTTCCAAACTCCGAATTCTCTGCATTATATTCACACCACACACTGACCTCAGACATGACATCTCCACTACCTCCAGCCTTATCCTCGTTGCAACATTCATCACCCATGCTTCACACTCATATAAGAGTGTTGGTATAACTATACTCTCATACATTCCCTTCTTTACTTCCATGGACAAAGTTCTTTGTCTCCACAGACTCCGAAGTGCTCCACTCACCATTTTTCCCTCATCAATTCTATATACATATACATATATACATGTATACATATATATATACATACATATATACATATATATATATACATATATATATACATACATATATACATATATATATACATACATATATACATATATATATATATACATATATATATACATACATATATACATACATATATACATACATTATATACATACATTATATACATTATATACATACATTATATACATTATATACATACATTATATACATTATATACATACATTATATATATATATATATATATATATATATATATATATATATATATATATATATACGTATACACATACTACATAGTACATACATATACTAGCCCATTCTTTGTATATTATCCCATTTTTTGTGTACTGTCTTGTATATTAAATAATAGTTCTACTTGAGTGAGGCTTACAGCATTTGCACCCCTTCCCTGAGCCTGTTCTCCATCTGTGGTCTTCCTTGTCCCTCTGCAGACTTCATAATTTTGCATTTGGTGGAGTTTAACACCAGGAGCCACTTGTCAGACCAGACCTTCAGCCTGTCCAGATCCCTTTGTAGTCTTTCCTGATTCATGTCTGCTTGTATGTATTATGTTTGGTTTCATGTCATCCATGAATGGGGATACCTTTGACTATCACTTCAGTTATGTCATTCACGTAAACAAGGAATAGCACCAGCCCTAGTACTGCTCTCAGTGCACCTATTCCAACACCTCTTCACATGCAATCAGTCATTGTTTCTTTCCTGTCAGGTATGCCTTGATCCATTGAAGTGCTTTTCCTGCCTACTCCTCTAGCTTTTGAACCAGTCTCTTGTAAAGTAGTGTCAAAAGCCTTCTCACAGTCCAAGAAAATCTACCCATCCCTCTCTCTCCTGCCTTATTTTTGTTACCTTGTTGAACTCCAGTAATTTGTTTGAAAGAATTTATCATCCCTGAAGCCGTACTGCTTGTCTACAATGTATGAACCCACTCCTTTCCAGGTGCTCCCCTACTGTTCTCCTGATAATCTCCATATTACTATTATAATCATAACTAAGCGTTAAAATCTGTAAGGGTTATACAGTGCTGCAATAATCTCCATAACTTCACATACTACAGTGGCCACAAAAAAAATCTATACATTAAAAATTTTTGGACAGTAAAACGAAAAAAATGCAACTTACTGTATGTACATGTATTTTATTTTCACTTTTTATCTTCCAACTAGTACTTGATCATGTTACTGTTGTTCTTTATCACCATCTGAAGTCGCCTGGGCATCGAAGTGGCGAGGGTGGAGAAGGAGGAGGCGTCCATGTTGATCCGAAGCTTCTTCAGTGCCTCCTTCAGGTCCGTGATGTTGGTGGGTCGAGCTTTTGCTATCTCATTTTTCATCACATACCAGGCATTCTCGATAGGATTTAGGTCAGGGTAATTGCCTAACCACTCCAAAACACTGATATTATTCTCCTCGAGGAACTTTTTCAGCTTTTGACTTATGGGCAGGGACACCATCATGCATAAAAAAAATCACTGTGAATGTTCCAAAATGTCAGCATGTGGTCCCTCAACACCTCGATATAATTACTTCCCTTCATCGTAATGTTCTTAGGAAGGAAGTATAATCCACCTCTGCCCTTATAACCACTAAAAGCACCCCAGACCATAACACTGTCAGGGTGTTTCACTGTCTTCATGGTGTACCGTGGGTCATAACGGAACACACCACTGGGATGACGGACGGTCTTGAAGCTGCTCCTGATGAGCCTGAAGGTACTCTCTTCGCTGAACATCACCTTTTGATACTGGTCTGAAGTCCAATCATTTTACTTCTTTCATAACTGAAGCCATTTCTTCTTCATGGCTTCAGTTAGCATGGGCTTCTTGGCAGCACCTGGCACCGTACCACCTAGGAAGCTGGGCTCTGGGGCCCTAAAAAGACTTCTCTTCACACAGACAAGATCCTGAAGAGGGAAGTGTTATCAGATCCTGCCATAACAGCCGCAGACCTCAAGAAAAAATATCCAGCACTCCTGAAAGATGTCGCGGTGTGAACCATTCAGCACCGACTGTAAAAGGACCTGAAACTGCCTGCTCGACGTGCTGCCAAGAAGCTCATGCTGACTGAAGCCATGAAAAAGAAACGGATTCAGTTCTGAAAGAAGTACAAGGATTGGACCTCAGACCAGTGGCAGAAAGTGATGTTCAGTGACGAGAGTACCTTCAGGGTCGTCAGGAGCTGCTCCAAGACTGTCCGTCATCCCAGTGGTGTGTTCCGTTATGACCCACAGTACACCGTGAAGACAATGAAGCACCCACAGTGTTATGGTCTGGGGTGCTTTTAGTGGTTATAAGGGCAGGGGTGGATTATACTTCCTTCCTAAGAACATTACGATGAAGGGAAGTAATTATATCGAGGTGTTAAGGGACCACATGCTGACATTTTGGAACATTCACGAGTGTGATTTTTTTATGCATGATGATGCCCCTGCCCATAAGTCAAAAGCAATGAAAAAGTTCCTCGAGGACAATAATATCAGTGTTTTGGAGTGGCCAAGCAATTACCCTGACCTAAATCCTATCGAGAATGCCTGGCATGTGCTGAACAATGAGATTGCAAAAGCTCGACCCACCAACAACACGGACCTGAAGGAGGCACTGAAGAAGTTTTGGATCAACATGGATGACGCCTTCTTCTCCACCCTCGCCACTTCGATGCCCAGGCGACTTCAGATGGTGATAAAGAACAACATTAACATGATCAAGTACTAGTTGGAAGCTAAAAAGTGAAAATAAAATACATGTACAGTTGCATTTTCTCGTTTTATTGTCTAAAATACATGTACAGTTGCATTTTCTCGTTTTATTGTCTAAAATACATGTAGAGTTGCATTTTCTCGTTTTGTCTAAAATACATGTACAGTTGCATTTTCTCGTTTTATCTGTCCAAAAATTGTTAATGTATAGACTATTTTGCGGCCACTGTATATATGTCAGTGACACTGGTCTCCAATTTAACACTACCTCTTCTCCTTAAAAACTGGGACTACGCATGCGCATACTCACCTATATGTGCTTGCAGGAGTCGAGTCATAGCTCCCAGCCCCGCCTCTTCACTGGTCGATACTAGGTCACTCTCTCCCCTCTCCTAGAGCCTTATCATACTTCTTCTTAAAGCTGTGTATGGAACTTGCCTCCACTACTTCACTCTCCAGATTATTCCACTTCCTGACAACTCTAAGGCTAAAGAAACTCTTCCTAACGTCCCTATGGCTCATCTGAGTTTTCAGCTTCCAGTTGTGTCCCATCTCTGAAACATCCTGTCCCTGTCCACCTTGTCAAATCCTCTCAGTATTTTATACTTCGTTATCATGTACTCCCTGCCCTTCAGTGTCGTCAGGTTGAGTTTCCTTAACTTCTCATAAGAAATATCCCTTAGCTCCGGGACTAGTCTTGTTGCAACCTTTTGCACTTTCTCTAATTTCTTGTGCTTGACTAGCTGTGGGTTCCACAATGGAACCCACACCTGGTCAAGCTTCTACACAACAACACTGGCAGCAAACAGCAATTACATTCAGCACGTACACTTTGTCTAAGATAATTTATTCTTATGATGACTAAAATTTGTTACTTGTTCATAAAGCATAATGGCAAAATAAACACATAAGCAGTATAATGTGATCCTTTATTGACAACGTTTCGCTCACGCAGTGGGCTTTATCGAGTCACAGACGTCTGACTCGATAAAGCCCACTGCGTGGGCGAAACGTTGTCAATAAAGGATCACATTATACTGCTTATGTGTTTATTTTTCCATTGTGTCGGTATTTTATACCATTTATTTCCAAAGCATAATGGCATTGGCAAAATGAAGTCAGCTGACTGAATGAAATCGCTGACCCACAGATGGCTGCAATTTCATCCTATTGCCTATTTGTATGTCCCATAACACTAAAAAGGCTTTCAAATGAGCTGAAGTAGGTAAAGATCTTAGACTGTAGGAACTCTTAACGTAACCCTTGAAAATCTTTAACAAGAAAAAAAAGGGGGAAGGGTTAAGGAGGATGCAGACGGGAGAGATTTTGTCTTGTATTTATGAAGAACTAGAACAGTTTGGTTATTCACAACTTTAAAAGTTTGTAACGTTATATTTACACTATCAACTTGCTACTGTCGTAGCCAATTTACTCTCACATAACAATCATAAAAATAGTAAAACTATTCAAAGTATTTTTTCACATTCCGCAATTTATTTCCATAATTCGTTCCTTGTCAGTGGCCGTCAATAAATTTAGATGAAGGATAAATACGTATCTCCATCCCACCACTTATGCCAAAAGTAATGCTGTTTTATTTTAGACAAGCATCTTGTGGAGCGTAGCGGTACCCATCCAGATACCTCTCTCTCTCTCTCCCTATTAAACACAAAGCTCTCAAACTGCTGTAAGGTGACCCAGTGTCGGGAGGAGTAAAGGAGTAGGCAAGTAAACACTGTGGAGACAAAGGTTAATGTGGAAGCTGCGATGAGGGATAACTTAAGTGACACTTGATGCCTAACTTACGTAAATTTGCTTAAGTGACACAACAGACTTCAATCCTCTGTCCCAACCTTCAACAATTATCAGTCTTAACACAATCTTTCACTATGAGCAAGTTTTCTTACCCCATGCTCATCAAGCAGAAAAAAAACAATTATCAGAGTATAATGCACCATAATAGAAGACATCCTGGGAGAAAAAAAATTAAATGTGTAATAAACTATTAAAAAACTAGTAGAAAGAGAGTATTCAAGTGCTTCACATAATAAACAAATAATTAAAAAGAAACACACCGGAGTAATACATGTTTGCTTGTTCTCATTAACCGACTTGACAAAGCTGTAGCTATAACAAATCTGTTAATGTAATGTTCTTACACATCTTCGCCATACCATAATTTGTTTTTCTTCCCCTTCCATTTTCCTCCTGCTTCATTATTATTTTCTCCTCCTTTGTCTTTTCTTTCTTTTTTGTTTGTTTGTTTGAGAGAGAACGAGGACTGCCTGATGACTTTCCCAGATCACTACCAACACGTCAATCTCCTTCCCTATCAAACTCTTACCTTATAATAATCACCTTGAGTGCATCCCACTAACCTTCCCTCTACTTACTACCCATACAAAACAAGTCCGTTTTTTTTTTAAGTATTAAAACTCAGTGCGTATAAAAAGCAATGAGGGTAACAAAAAATAAAGTCTTGGCATCACCGAGTGACGGGAGTCCATCCTAGCAGTCACCAACCAGCCTTCGTTGAGGTTGTACCTACGTTCTCATCGTTCGTTGTTGCTATGTTACTTTGGTCATTGTAAAACCTGAACTGTTATCCTATTTTAGTATTTCTTGTCTATATTTCGTGCATTTTAAGAGACGAATATCGATTTAGATGTTGAAAGTTCACACTGTTTATATATTTTGAACCCCATTCAAACCTCAGAAAAACTTGTACAAAGTATTTTTTTAATGAAATTTGACTTAGTTATATTTTCAAGTCACATTTTAAAAATCTTTTAAATTATATTTGTGTAGTTCTTTCCACAAATAGATTTATTATGTTACGTTTTGTCGTGCTTGTAACCACTCAACAGTGTTGTAGTCACTCAACAGTGTAGTCTACCAACAGTGTTGTAGTCACCAACAGGTTGTATCCCCAACAGTTTGTGTCTACTCAACAGGTTGTAGTCTCTCAACGTGTTGTAGTACCAGTGTTGTAGCCCTCAACAGTGTTGTAGTCTACTAACAGTGTTGTAGTCACCTCAACAGGTTTAGTCCTCAACAGTGTTGTAGTCTACCTCAACAGTGTTGTAGTTACCTCAAGTGTAGTCCTAACAGTGAGCTACCAACAGTGTTGATCCAACAGTGTTGTAGTCTACTCAACAGTGTTGTAGTCTACCTCAACAGTGTTGTAGTCTCAACAGTGTTAGTCTACTCAACAGTGTTGTAGTACCAACAGTGTTGTGTCTACTCAACAGTGTTGTAGTCACCCAACAGTTTGTAGTCTCAACAGGTGTAGCCTAACAGTGTTGTAGTCACCAACAGTGTTGTAGTCACTCAACAGTGTTGTAGTCCCTCAACAGTGTTGTGTCCTAACAGTGTTGTAGTCACCAACAGTGTTGTAGCACCTCAACAGGTTGTAGCACCAACAGTGTTGTTACAAGTGTTGTAGTCCTAACAGTGTTGTAGTACCACAGTGTTGTATCTACTAACAGTGTTGTAGTCTACCAGTGTTAGACAAATCTTGTACTACAAAGTATTTGTAGTCTCAACTAAGTTTGTAGTTGTAACTGTTTGTCAGTCTAACCTCTAACAGTGTTGTAGTCTACCTCAACAGTGTTGTAGTCTACCTCAACAGTGTTGTAGTCTACCTCAACAGTGTTGTAGTCTACCTCAACAGTGTTGTAGTCTACCTCAACAGTGTTGTAGTCTACCTCAACAGTGTTGTAGTCTACCTCAACAGTGTTGTAGTCTACCTCAACAGTGTTGTAGTCTACCTCAACAGTGTTGTAGTCTACCTCAACAGTGTTGTAGTCTACCTCAACAGTGTTGTAGTCTACCTCAACAGTGTTGTAGTCTACCTCAACAGTGTTGTAGTCTACCTCAACAGTGTTGTAGTCTACCTCAACAGTGTTGTAGTCTACCTCAACAGTGTTGTAGTCTACCTCAACAGTGTTGTAGTCTACCTCAACAGTGTTGTAGTCTACCTCAACAGTGTTGTAGTCTACCTCAACAGTGTTGTAGTCTACCTCAACAGTGTTGTAGTCTACTTCAACAGTGTTGTAGTCTACCTCAACAGTGTCGTAGTTACCGCACTAGTGTTTATCTACCTCAACAGTTGTATACTCACAGTGTTGTAGTCTACCTCACATGTTGTAGTCTACTCACAGTGTTGTAGTCTCCTCAACAGTGTGTAGTACAAGTTTGCCCTTCACTAGTGTTGTAGGTCTGCCTCACTAGTGTTGTGTCTTTTATCCTCACTAGGTTGTTGTGGTCTGCCTCACTAGTGTTGTGGTCTGCCTCACTAGTGTTGTGGTCTGCCTCACTAGTGTTGTGGTCTGCCTCACTAGTGTTGTGGTCTGCCTCACTAGTGTTGTGGTCTGCCTCACTAGTGTTGTGGTCTGCCTCACTAGTGTTGTGGTCTGCCTCACTAGTGTTGTGGTCTGCCTCACTAGTGTTGTGGTCTGCCTCACTAGTGTTGTGGTCTGCCTCAAAATAGTGTTGTGGTCTGCCTCACTAGTGTTGTGGTCTGCCTCACTAGTGTTGTGGTCTGCCTCACTAGTGTTGTGGTCTGCCTCACTAGTGTTGTGGTCTGCCTCACTAGTGTTGTGGTCTGCCTCACTAGTGTTGTGGTCTGCCTCACTAGTGTTGTGGTCTGCCTCACTAGTGTTGTAGTTACCTCTTTATATTTAGTGTAGTGGCTCCAACCTATGAAGGTAAGAGTTCACTAGTCAACACTTATGTGTAGGTAAGTGTTACGTTGTATGGGAAAGCAGAGGGAGCAGCATGACGCCCAGCACGACGCCATGGCTGCCAACACTGGCTATCTTGACGCTGTTGCTGCTCACATCAGCAGAGCCTCAAGCCAGGCATCGCGCCTGGGTCCCCACCCAACGAGTCCGCCAGGTTAGAAGTAACTTATATACGGGTTCCAACTTTACAAAATGTCTCGCAGCTCTGGGTAGCTTCATAGTGCGATTTTGTCTAATTTTAACAGAAAAAATAGCACAAAACACGTCTCTAATTATTTTATTTTCACCTAACTGTAGAATTTATGTAATATATATATATATATATATATATATATATATATATATATATATATATATATATATATATATATATATATTACACAGGAAATATGATTATAAAACCTAAGTGAATATTCGAAAGTTACCATCTTTACAAATTGCCATAAATAATACAATTAGTACAAAGTACTAATCAACAAAATTATTTTTTTTGTTTTACCATATAATTTTTATTTTTGCCTCGCCCTTTCATCAATTTTCAGTTTCCTCACAATTACCAGACAAGACATATTGCACATTAAATTATGTTAATAGTTATGATTAAACTCCCACTCATATAATTCTACATTACTACAAACAACCAATTCTCCAAATTCAAAGCATGAAAAAAAAGTTAACTTGATATTTTTTTGTCTGTTTTATCATTCAGGAACATGGATGTCATCTACATTATTAAATGATTTGGTACGAAGTAAGGTTAAGTAAGTACAACCAGTGACCTTGATATGATAGCTACACCCCCACACAATTTGCTTCATTACTGCTTCAAATTGATGTCAACTGATGCCAAGAGAACACGTGTGTGTGTGTATATATATATATATGTATATATGTGTGTGTGTGTGTGTGTGGTTGGTGCGGTCTCTCAGCTCCTGGCACCACCTCTTTATTAACTGGTCATGATTGAGTTTATTCTTAGCCTCGTGGACCAAAGTCTACCTATTCTTGAAGCTGAGGATGGAGCCTGCCTCCACCTCTTCAGTAATTAGTTACGTATTTCATTTTATAACTACAGTAAAGCTGAAAAACATTTCTTGACGTCCATGACTCGACTGTATCTTTAACGTTCGTAACCACCTTTTTATATTAAAAATAAAACAAGCGCCAAGCCTGTATGAGTCATACAGCAAATAGATGGATGGCTTTAGTTATAAGCATAAGTGAGAGTTGAAAATTAACATACAATTGGTTAGTTTCTATTGAAGTCATAGAGGGAGTCTGCATCAAAGATTAGTTTGTGGTGAGGATGGTAGTCAAAATCAATGTGTTCAGGCATTGTAACTGTTGAGTGTTCTCTGATAACTAGGACAGTATCAATACTGTGGTGAACTGTTAGGGTCATCTCATAGTTCTCACAGGAGGTGCCGGGTGTAAGTGTTCGTGCAATCCACAAATGTGACAGGACAGTTACCCATGTCCAACAATATAATTTTTATTTCTTTATGCTGTAATCAATAATGCTAAACCTAATACTTAAATGTTACTCAAAATTTAGACAGACTATTAAGTAGGATTTCTCATGCAGTTAACTGCATATGTACAATAAAGTTAGCTAATGAACAAATGGTACAGTTACAAAAGTGTGACTTATTATCTCAAACTGATTCAATGATTCAAATGGGCCACTCAAAACAATATGAAGTTCAATGAAAGATTATATTATATATATATATATATATATTTGTACACTTACTGAGGTTTTAATACTTGTGCTGCGTCCTTTATGCTTAATCACATCCCTCAGCCGTATAGGAAGACTCTCACACAAATTCTTGAGGGTTTGGAGAGATATATTATTCCATGCCTCATGTAGAGCAGCCTCCAGCCGCAGGATGGAACTGATGTCCTTGCCAAGTAAACTTTGTTTCACTATTGAGCAGAGGTTCTCAATAGGGTTTAGGTCTGGGAAATTGCCTGGCCAGTCATTAAAGAACCTCACTTCACAGTCCTTAAGCCACTGAACTACAGATCTGGCAGTATGACAAGGTGCACCGTCCTGCATAAAAACCGTAGCCCCACACTTGTCAAATGCCTCAGGTAAATTGTCACACAATAACTCCAGGTAATTATACTGGTTTTTGGGAAGCACAATGAGTTCACCAACACACTGAGCACTGAAACACCCCCAAACCATGAGCGAGTCTGGGTGTTTGGTGGTCCCACAGGTGTAGTGTGGGTCTAGCGGGTCACTACCTCTGGGCCAGTACACATGTCCCCCATGGTTACAGGTGATGGTGAAGGTTGCTTCATCACTCCCAAGTACTTCAGACCACTGTTGAGGATTAAAGTGAAGATATTTCTTTGCATAATCCAACCTACATTTCTTCTGTGGCTTGGAGAGGATTGGTTTCTTAACCTGGCAGTGACTACTTGTAGCCCAGTTCTGACACACGTCTGTTAACAGTTCTTACAGACACCTCTGAGAGAAGATGTGGGTTCTTCTCTTTCAATTCTCTAGCAGTTATCTTAGGTGTGCTCTCTAACTGCTTCTTTAACACAGTTAAGATACAAACAAATGTCTTCTTCAAGGGGCCAGGCCGAGGTTTGGCAGACGGTAACTCGACACCGCCACCAGCCTTCACTGAACGCTCACACACACCAACATTCTCCACTATTTCTTTCATCTGGTGCCCAGCTTTGTGAAGCCCTATGATTTGAGCTATAGTTTTAGGTGTTAAAGACTTCCTTTTACCCATAATCAAACATGTATAGCCCCAAAACCAAAGGGAACACCGGACAAAAGATGGTGCGGATGAGAGACAAAAGTACAACAATTCCTTTCAACACGGCAGCCACATGAGCACTGAGGAGTCACTGTGGAGTGTGGCGGCAGGCCATGACGTTATGCTAACGGCTGCTACCGGCATAATGCATTGTTGAAAGAAGACCCCCCTGTATGGTAGGCCTTTGATTTGATTTTCATCACGGCATTATGCTGGGGCGCTCACCCAGCATAATGCCGTGACTAGCACTGTACATGATAACATACACTTGGAAAATCCTAGAAGGATTAGTACCAAACTTGCGCACGAAAATCACTCCCTATAAAAACAAAAGACTTGGCATGAGATGCAACATTCCCCGAATGTAAAGCAGAAGCACCACGAGTACACTGAAAATCAACACAATAAGTTTCAGGGGTCCAAGACTGTTCAACTGCCTCCCAGCATACATAAGGGGGATTACCAATAGACCCCTGGCTGTCTTCAAGAAGGCACTGGACAGGCACCTAAAGTCAGTACCTGACCAGCTGGGCTGTGGTTCGTACATCAGTTTGCGTGTGGCCAGCAATAACAGCCTGGTTGATCAGACCCTGATCCACCACGAGGCTTGGTCTCATAAATAAATATTTACACTTTACGGCCTGGTCACAGACTGGGCCGCGGGGGCGTTGACCCCCGGAACTCTCTCCAGGTAACTCCAGGTATAAATAAGAAATATTTACACTTCATAAATAAGAAATATTTACACTTACCTTGGAGATGCTGGCAGAGGGCTGCGTACACAGAAAATGTGTGATAAAGGAATAACAGGAAAAGTGGGTAGATGGATCTATAATTTCCTAACAAGTAGAACACAAAGAGTAGTAGTCAACAGAGTAAAGTCTGAGGCGGCTACAGTGAAAAGCTCTGTTCCACAAGGCACAGTACTCGCTCCCATCCTGTTCCTCAACCTCATATCGAACATAGACAGGGATATAAGCCACAGTGCCGTGTCTTCCTTTGCAGATGACACCCGAATCTGTATGACAGTGTCCACCGTTGAAGACACTGCAAGACTCCAAGCAGACATAAACCAAATCTTTAAATGGGCTGCAGGAAACAATATGAAGTTCAATGATAAGAAATTTCAATTACTCAGATATGGAAAACGTGAAGAAATTAAAATCTCATCGGAGTACAAAACAAATTCCAACCACACAATAGAGCGAAAAACTAATGTCAAAGACCTGGGAGTGATCATGTCAGAGGATCTCACCTTCAAGGACCATAACACCATAGCAATTGCATCTGCTAGAAAAATTACAGGATGGATAATGAGAACCTTCAAAACCAGGGATACCATGCTCATGTTGACACTTTTCAGGTCGCTTGTTCTATCTAGGCTGGAATATTGTTGCACACTAACTGCACCTTTCAAGGCAGGTGAAATTGCTGACCTAGAAAATGTGCAGAGAACCTTCACGGCACGCATAACTGCGATAAACCACCTCAATTACTGGGAATGTTTGAAGTTCCTAAACCTGTACTCCCTAGAACGCAGGCGGGAGAGATACATTATTATATACACGTGGAAAATTCTCGAGGGATTAGTACCAAACTTGCACACGAGAGTCACTCCCTACGAAAGCAAAAGACTCAGCAGGCGATGTAACATCCCCCCAATGAAAAGCAGGGGTGCCACTAGCACATTGAGAGAGAACACAATAAGTGTCAGGGGCCCAAGACTGTTCAACTGCCTCCCAGCATACATCAGGGGGATTACCAACAAACCCCTGGCTGTCTTCAAGCAGGCACTGGACAGGCACCTAAAGTCGGTACCTGACCAGCCAGGCTGTGATTCGTACGTTGGACTGCATGCGGCCAGCAATAACAGCCTGGTTGATCAGGCCCTGATCCAACATGAGGCCTGGTCACAGACGGGCCGTGGGGGCGTTGACCCCTGGAACTCTCTCCAGGTATGTTGTCAGTGGCCCTATATACCTCCAACAACATTGGAAGAGTTATTTGCGTGTCGTCCTTTTTCTATCGCTTAATCGCTTAGCTTACTTGCTACACTGTTAATGCTACACTTTATCGCTGGCTGGCACTATAGCCTTTATCAAATCACTGAAGAAGGCACATTCTCCCCTCTCTCTTCCTCCTCTACTTTGGTACTTAGCTATGAGTTCTTTCTTGAATTCTATCGTGTTTCTCCTTTACTAAAGGGCTGGCACTAGAAGCTTTCTTTGGGCCCATGGTGGCTTATTTAGCAGTTGCAAGCACAAAAAAGAATAGAATATTATGAAATGTATCATATGAATGTGTGGGGTGACGGTCACTTGCTGGTAAACAATGGCACACTGACTGTGAATGGTGTGTGGGGCCGCTCGGACGCATTCAGAATGAACGACTATTAGCGAGTCGAATGATGATCCGCGAGGCAAAATTTTGACGAAAAAATGTTACGATTAGCGAAATTTACAAAATCCGATGCTTACGATATTCGGGGGTCCACTGTATGTGTACATTACCTAGGATAACCCAAGAAAGTCAGACAAAGTGACTTATTTCCATGTGGGTTATAGGGAAGACGGTGTGGGTGGTGGGGAAGGCAGTGTGGGTAGTGGGGAAGGCAGTGTGGGTAGTGGGGAAGGCAGTGTGGGTAGTGGGGAAGGCAGTGTGGGTAGTGGGGAAGGCAGCAAAGGTGGTGGGGAAAGCAGAGTGGGTTTGTGTAAACATGTTTTGTCAACATTATAATTATAGCAATGTTTATGCAGTTATTGGGTTGCATACAATGAGTGGATATATATATACATTATGCATTACAGTAGTACCCCGAGTTTCGTACAGCTCCCAACTCAGACAATTATGTAGTGTATTATTGTACTAAGTCCTTTTGTAAGTGTATTTTTGGGGGTCTGAAACTGACTATTCTAATTTACATTATTCCTTATGGGAAGAAATTCTTCGGTAACGGCACTCGAACAGCCTTCTGGAACGAATTATGACCGAAACTCTGGGTACCACTGTATATTTAATGTGAATTTTCAATACAATACTTTCATTTAATGGCAGGAGGAAGTGACTGCAGTAAGTGAAAGTGAAGTAGAAGCTGATGTCCCTGATAGCAACAGTATCATCACCTCTCACACATATACACCTAACCAGGTTAGTCTATTATGCACACATTGTCATTATAACTATACTGTCCAAATATCATTCCTTGAATGAATATTTTTTACCCATAAGTATCTATCATCATATTCAGCAGCTCAGTAGCAATGAGAGATACAGTGGCACCAGAAATGACAGTGACACCGACAGCAGCATTGGAAGTTCCAAACCAAGTCATGACAATAGGAGTACCAGTACTAGTGTCACTGGAAGACATGGTGGTAGCAAGAGGCAGCAAAGTATTGGCAGAAGACAACAAGGTGGAGGAGCAAGGCAGTATGGTAGCGGTGGTGCTAGACAGCATGGTGGTGGAGGTACAAGACAGCATAGTCCTAGTGGTGGTGGAGGTGTACGACAACACAGTCCTATTGGTGGTGGTGTACGACAACACAGTCCTATTGGTGGTGGTGTACGACAACACAGTCCTAGTGGTGGTGTACGACAACACAGTCCTAGTGGTGATGGTGGTGTAAAACAACACAATCCTAGTAGTGGTGGAAATACAAGACAACACAGTGCTAGTGATGGTGGAGGTGCAAGGCAGCATGAGGAAAGCTACAGCATTGCTGCAACTAGTGAGGGAAGCAGCACTGGCAGCCAGTCTGAGCTGGAGCTCTCCCGACGTCAGATGGACACCACTATTCTCTTGCTCCAGCGCCTCAGTGACAGGCTTACTGCCATTGAGACACTACAGAATCAGAGGGCAGAGAGAATAGACACCATAAACTACAGGTATGATAAGGATTATATTTTGCACTCTTTCGGTGGCATAAACAGCTTCCACCATAAAGTACCCATTAGAGAGGCTGGTCGCCAATAACAAGAGAAGAAGCATGCAACCTATGGTAAAGAAATACCATATATGTACAATAAGACAGACAGGAAATTCACACACACAGCAAAACATGCTTTATAATAGTTATCAAAACAAGATATATATATTTATGACATTATCATAGGCATAAATGTATAACATGATATTTAATCAACTTAATGATGGCAAAGATATCAACAGTTATACAGAGTACAAAAACTTGCCATATATACTCGAGTACTGTATAAACCAACAGCATGTCTATGTTGACCTTGATTTTATGCCAAAAAATCCTTAATTTTTCATATACTATACCTCAAGTATAAATCTACTGTAGTTTTTGAGGGACTTTAGAAAACCACTGCAGCAAAGCTTATTAGCCCATGCTAGACAGGCCATACTCGCATACAACCCATGTTTATTTGGTAGAGATTGGTAAGGAAATTTAGATTTACGTATTTACAATATTCTGTTTATCAGCACAGGCATCCATATTTAGTACATATCAGTGGTTAGCAGCTGGGAAAGAACAGGGTGATGGCTGGCTGTGGAGAGGAGGTTTGGGGATGGGCAGGTGATACCCTCTTTCTCCTCTCCTTACCCTCTCTTCTCAGTTACCATCAGCACTCTTCTCCACACCATAATAACCTGAACAATAATATTGATTTACATTATATTATACAGTCATGATTTTCATTTTATACTGAACTGAAAAAAAAAGAAATAAAATATTGGTTATTCTTGAAGATGGGAATAGTGGCTAATTTTGCAACTCTGCAGTGATCTGCTGTAGTATTGTAAACAAAACTGATGGAAGAAGGTAATGCAAATGAAAGTAGAGTGGAACCCCGGTTTTCGTACAATTCAGTTTTCGACCACTTTTTGCGGCGAAATTTTACCCGTTTTTGTACATCTGTTTGGAAATCGTCCATGCCAGACACATCCGCCTGCCCGCAGGATGCGGCCACTCATACGTTCGTGACTCGGTCTGCCTTTGTTACGCGTTCAGTGAGCATTACTCCGCGCGTTCATCCAAAACATTTCATAATAATCCATTGTTTTTTGTGCTTGCGACTGCTAAATATGCCACCATGGGGCCAAAGAAAGTTCCCTTTGGTAAAGGTGAGAAACACGATAGAATTCAAGAAAGAACTCATAGAAAAATACGAAAGTGGCATACATGTGGCCGAGCTCGCCAGGATATGTGAGATGTCCAAATCAATGATCAGTTCCATCCTGGCGAAGGAAAAAGAAATCAAAGAAGCTGATGTTGTGAAGGGGCTAAATGTGCTAACAAAACAGAGATCACAAACAATCGAAGATGTTGAGAAGTTGTTGTTGGTGTGGATCAGCCAAAAACAGTTAGTAGGAGATAGTGTTGTGGAAGCGATAATTTGCGAAAAGGCAAGGCAGTTGCATGAGGATCTTGTAAAGAAAATGCCTGGAACAAGTGCTGCTGTTAGTGAATTTAACCCTTTGACTGTTTCGGCTGTATATATACGTCTTACGAGCCAGTGTTTCGGACGTATTAATACGCCTAAATTCTAGTGGCTTCAAATCAAGCGGGAGAAAGCTGGTAGGCCCACATGTGAGAGAATGGGTCTGTGTGGTCAGTGTGCGCTGTATGGTCTCATTTGATAGAATGGAAAACATATTAAAGAAATAGAGATGGTTTTGATTAGTTTTACGATGAAAACGACCTTGAAATTGAGCTCAAAGTAGCGGAAATGTTCAAGTTTTGCTAATGTTCAAGAGTAAACAAATCATGCCTCGCGTTCAATACACGTCAACTGGTGAGTCTAATATTCTTTCACAAGTGCACTGATATTATTTATACCATTTTTACAATAATGCAGTAGTCTGCATAACAGTAAATCTTCTATTTTTTGTGTGAATAAAAAATAAAAATAGAAAGCAAGAGTAATATAAGAGGGGCCTGGAGACATGACTAATGAACAGAGAAAATGTTATTTTAGTGCCAGGAATGTCTGCATTGTTTATTCTGGACCCTATTTTGAAATTGGCATCTTTTTTAATTTGTGTGAAATTGGCCAAATTGCCAAATTCTGACGACTTTATTGGGTAGTTGAAATCGGTAAATGGGCAGTTTCTTGTACTTAATCGATAGAACAAATGGAGTTCTAAAGAAATAGATATGAATTTGGTTGACTGGAATAATGGAATTGGCCAAAAATAGGGCTCAAAGTCGGCTGGCAATGCGTATATATCGCAGAGATCGCTAATTTCGCGAGAGCGTAATTATGTAAGTTTTCCATCAAATTTTGTACTTTTGGTGTCATTACCATCGGGAAAAGATTCTCTATCATTTCATAAGAAAAAAAAAAAAATTTTTGGGGGGGGAATATTTTGCAACATAGAATGACAGTTTCAGAAATGGGCTTGCAACAGTCAAAGGGTTAAGGCCAGCAAAGGCTGGTTCGACAGATTCAAGAAGCGAAGTGGCATACACAGTGTGGTAAGGCATGGCGAGGCTGCAAGTTTGGACAAACATGGGGCCGAAGAATTCGTTGATGAATTCAAGGAGTACATAGAGGCTGAAGGATTCCTCCCCCCCAACAAGTCTTCATTTGTGACAAAACAGGCCTCTTTCGGAAGAAAATGCCAAAGAGGACCTATATCATGCAGGAGGAACAGGCACTGCCAGGACACTAGCCTACGAAGGATAGGCTAACACTTTTGTTCTGTGGTAATGCTAGTGAAGTGAAGCTTTTACTGGTGTATCACTCTGAAAATCCCAGTGTATTCAACAAAAACAACATCAAGAGTAAATTGTGTGTGATGTTTAAGGCTAATAATAAGGCATGGGTCACGAGACAAATTTTCATTGAGTGGGTCAATGAAGTGTTTGGCCCGAGTGTGAAGAAATACCTCCTGGAAAGTAAATTGCCACTCAAGTGCCTCCTGGTACTGGACAATGCTCATGCTCATCCTCCAGACTTGGAAGACCAATTGTTGGGGGAGTTTAGTTTCATCACAGTGAAGTTCTTTCCCCCTAATACCACTCCTCTCATCCAGCCCATGGACCAGCAGGTCATTTCAAACTTCAAAAAACTCTACACCAAAGCAATATTTCAAAGGTGCTTTGAAGTGACCTCAGACATTGAACTGACCCTAAGAGAGTTCTGGAGGAATCACTCCAATATCCTCAATTGTATAAGCCTCATAGGCTTGGCAGGAGTGACTTTCAGGACGATTAACTCTTGGAGAAAATTGTGGCCAGAATGTGTCCTCCAGAAAGATTTTGAAGGGTTTGAGGCTGACCCTGATGATCCTACGCCTGTTGTGGAATCTATTGTGTCTTTGGGGAAGTCCATAGAGTTGGAGGTGAGTGGCCAGGATGTGGAAGAGTTGTAGACAGCCTGTACTGTCTGCATAGACAGCCTAGCCTATGCTGTCTGCCAGCTGAATTCATGTTTCGCGCCATGCTCGTGCTGCCACCTATAGGCCCATAACCCATTTCAATCTGCTCAGACCTGCCTCTCTCTCTCACGCAGCGGCCTTCACTTAGTCAACAGGCCTACTCTCCCTCCCGGGCCATGGGCACAAACACACTGCCTGTGTACCCTCACGTTATTTGCAAATAAAGTAAGAAGCCTCCGAAGAGCTTATCATTCAGTGCCTGCAAGAAGTCATAAACAATGCTTGTTTATAAATGGTGGACAGCGGTGCCTCGCAGCAGATGTGTTACCCGAGGAGGGAAAGAAGAGGAATGAAGTTGTCTTCACTTCATCACCCTACACAAGAAGCATCCGTCTCTCAACGAGTTATCCTGATGTCTTGTCTGCAAATCTCAGCATCCAGACACAGGTACAATCAAGATCCAGGCCGAAATTTGTCAAATTTCTCTGAGTAGTGGTGTCCCCCTGCGACTCCATGCCACAGCGACCCACGCTGTTCAAGTCACGTGCTCAGCATTACCAGCATGTTCTGCTGTTGTTGTTCAGCTCAGCACGGCTAGTTCAGCACGTCAGAGGTGAGTTTGTGGTGATTTCAGCGTCTAGTGTGGGTGTCTCCCTCGTGTGTTGTGAGCGAGAGTAGGGAACGGCTGGATTCCTCGCCTACTCACCCACGCTGCTCACCCTAGTGTACGCCACCACTCACCATCTCACTCTGCTGTGTTTCTGAATTTCGTGTGAATTCTTGCCAGAGCTGTGTATCCGAGTGCCCGAGGTCACTCGAAGCCACGTAGTGGTGTGATCACAAGCCATGTGGATTACTAAGCCAGACCTCCCAAGCCACGCTGTGGTCTGCCACATCAACCCATGACGTCACCATGCTGCCGACTTCAGGACATCACTCACGATGCTGCCTGACTCCACTGACGTCACTCGCGATGTCACCCTATGACATCCCTCACGGCGTCACCCCATGACATCACCTCACGATGTCACACCTGACATCACCACATGATGTCACATGTGCTGTAGTTTCACAGTGAGCAAATTGTTGCATTATTTTTGAGAAGTTTGAGAGAAGATATGTTGTGTGTTAATTTAATTCCTCTCAGTCATTGTTCTCACATGTTCGTGAATGGCTTAGTGTCTATTTTTGCACAGAAAAGCGTCAGTTGCTAGTAAGCCATGTTGTACCGCATGTGCTGTATATGTGTGCAGTTTTCGTGTGTCCTGTGTGTGGACTACAGTTGTTCACCAAGACCACTGTGTAGCACTTGTGTGTTACTTTGTCACCCGGTGTGACAAAGTAACACACAGGTGATGAGCGTCTGAACCCCTTGTACAGAAAGCTATTTATGTTCGCTGCTCGTGATGCCTTGCTGAATCGTACCCGCAACGATTCTCCCATCAAGACTCGTTTCCACTTCACCTCCAGACCGTCAGTGCAGTTATATGTAGACGACCAGTCTGAGGATGCTTAGACCATCCTCTGCTGTAACTTCAACTGTCGAGAGAATGACACTCGTCAAGCCGCAGTAGCCCTGTCCTGTCGGCAGGCGACTGTCAGCCTCATGTCACAGCTTCAGTGAGCAGCCTGCAGCCTGCACAAAGATGATGTCACTTTTACTGCTAGCCCACTCACTGCAGTAAGGTGTATGCTGTTACGACCTCCAGATGTTTCGCCGAGTCCCTGCCACGACTCACTCCACACTCGCCAGCAGTGACAGCCCCAGCGACAGTACCAGTCGAGAAATGTCCTCCTGAGTCGCTTGCCAGAAGAAATCCTGCCCAGTTGCAACTACTGACGATGCCTCACTTGAGGGCACCAGCAGGTTGTGCCCCAAGTTGAGTGAACCCTGCAGCGACTACTACGATGACTGCTTCACTGTCGCAGAGGAGACCGCACCCTGTTACGTCACAGCTCAGCCGCAGCGATGTCCCTGTGTTGCAGTATTTGTCCAGACGCAGGAAGGCGTGCAGTGATGCCCATTGATGCTCACTGCCTTAGACCACAAAGCACACCTTTTTTTTCTTCCCTCTCTGGAGGAAGTTTTTTTTCCATGTCCATATGTATATGTATATACAGTGGACCCCCGAGTTTCGGTCATAATTCATTCCAGAAGGCTGCTCAAGTGCCATTACTGAACAAATTTACGCCCTTAAGGAATAATGTCAAGTGGGTTAGTCCATTTCAGACCCCCAAAAATACACTTACAAAAGCACTTGCAATATTATACTTACATAATTGTATGATTTCTGAGGTGACCGAAACTCAGGGGTCCACTGTATGTTTTTATTTTGTGTTCTGTGCCCTGTTCTTGTGAGTGAGAGACCGAGTTTTTTTACTGCCAGTCATGGTCAGGGTCAACCATGGGTGTATGGCCGAGCGATGTAGACAGCCTGTACTGTCTGCATAGACAGCCTATGCTGTCTGCCAGCTGAGTTCATGTTTCGCGCCATGCTCGGCTGCCACCTATAGGCCCATAACCCACTTCAGTCTGCTCAGACCTGCCTCTCACTCACGCAGCAGCCTTCACTCAGTCAACAGGCCTACTCTTCTTTCCCTCACATGGGCATGGCCCTCCTGGGCCATGGGCACAAACACACTGCCTGTGTACCCTCACATTATTTGCAAATAAAGAAAGAAGCCTCCGAAGCCTTATCATTTCATTCACCGCCTGCAAGAAGACATAAACAATGCTTGTTTATAGAGTTGGTGGATGACCACAGCAAAGAGCTAACCACTGAAGAGCTGCAAGACCATCTGGAACAGCAACAGACTGCAGCTGAGGAAATTGCTTCAGAGGAGGAGAAAGAGAGGGGAGAATGTGCCTTCCTCAGCGATTAAGAACATTTGTGCAAAGTTTTGTGGAGAAATATCACCCTAACAAAGCTGTTGCAAGCCGTGTCAGCAACATGTTCAATGACAATGCCATGTCCTATTTTAAGCAAATCTTAAAGAGAAGCCAGAAACAGGCCTCTCTGGACTGATTTTTTGTGTGACAGGGGTCCAGTGACTCAAGCTGGTCCTAGTGCCAGTAAGACAAAGAAGGGAAGTAACCCCAGATAGGGCCTTGATACCTGAAGTCCTTATGGAGGGGGATTACCCTTCCAAACAATAACCTATCCTTCCTCTTCCCTCCTCGCCGTCTTCCACACGCCAACAAGTCTTCAATAATGGTAAAAGTGATGTTAAATGTTCATTTATCCATTTTATTAGTCATTTATATTTATTTATCATTGTTTTCTGTATGTAAAACTATAGTTATTCTCTATAAAATTTATTTTTTGTTAATATTTTTGTGTGTGTGGAACGGATTAATTGTATTTACATTATTTCTTATGGGAAATATTACTTCAGTTTTCATACAATTCGGTTTTCGGCCGACCTTCTGGAACGGATTTAAGATGAAAACCGGGATTCCACTGTACTGAATATTACCTAAATTATTTGTATACTTAAGGTGGAATATGATTAATAAGAGTGGTTTTGCCCTTGATGCACCAAAGAAGCAAGAATCTAGCATGCAGTAGGCTCTCAACAAGTAAGAAATTTCAACCCCTCAAAAGAAAAGTATTACTCATAAATTAGTTAGCCCCCTACAATTCCCTCCCCCCTTTAAAAAAAAAATGGTTTAAAAACCTTAACCTATACTCAAGTATATACAGTAACTGTAAATATGGACTGATGATATCATTAAGAACATAACCAGGCTAATACAATACACAGTCACACAAAAGTCACCACAGCTAAAAAAAAAAAAAAAACATTACCATTAACAGAATCTGAGACTACTTGTGATACAATAATTATTTTTTTTATATGAAGGCACTGTACTGTAATGTGCAGAATGCATATACAGTGGACCCCCGAGTTTCGTAAACCCCGTAAATCGTACAATTATGTAAGTATAATATTGTAAGTGGTGGAAGTGTATTTTGGGGTCTGAAATAGACTAACCTACGTGACATTTTTCCTTAAGGAGTAAATTCTTCGGTAATGGTGCTTGAGCAGACTTCAGGAGTGAAGTTTTTACGAAACTCGGGGGTCCACTGTACTATACTACCTTAAAATACCTATTGTAATAAACATAGCAAACCAGTTTAGAGATTAAATTAATGACTTCATAAAGATATTTTCTTCCTATCTCCTATAAAGACTCACAAGAATAGAGCTACAGGCAGAAGAGCGCAAAAGTGTCATCAATGAACTAAGCAACGCCCTACGTCACCGTATGGAGACAACTGACAATGAGTTGGACACAATTGTAACACATCTTGATGAAATCAAGTCTGGCATCAGAAGTTTAAACCAACGGCACAATGAACTTAAAGCTACTGTTAGTGAAATCCCTAAGGACTATGGTCAGTTATTTCCTTAAATCATAATGAAATTTCCAACCATTTGCCTTATAAGAAAGACTGTAACAGCTTCATGATAATATTTGTACACTTTTAGGTGTCATGATTGTTTTAAATAGCCTTTGAGCTTACTGAGTTTATACCCAAATTTAAGTTATAATTAATGCATCAGATGCACATTAAGAAATCTGTCAATTTTTTCCTTTTATGTACTGTAAATGGTACTGCATACAGTAACATAGTAGTTACATTCCTGAAAGTTATATTTAAATAAGAAATCCTTTAAAATAAACTTTAGAACATAGGGTAAAAAATGTGTTACATTCCTGAGGCCCCAAATGCTAAACACTGTTTAATTTTTAAAGTCTTTCATGTTTATAAAACATAATAATGGAATTGATAAATTAGACACATATGCAACACTTGGGAATCTTTAATGAGGAAACGTTTCGCCACACAGTGACTTCATCAGTCCATACAAAGGAGAATGGTGAAGAGCAGGAGTAGTTTGAGGTAATCAGTTCCTCATCCTTGAGTCGATGTAATCAATCCATCAATCTTGAAAAGAATACAGCATATTGTGAAGAAGTGGCTTATATACTGTAGGCAGGAGAGGTGCAGCAGTCGTAGGTGGCATCACATTTGACAAATGTAGAAGTAGGTCATGCCCAAGCCAGAATTTCCTGTATTACGATCAATACAGGGAATTCTTCACTTGCCTAACCTTTGGGCATGACCTACTTCTACATTTGTCAAATGTGATGCCACCTACGACTCCTGCACCTCTCCTGCCTACAGTATATAAGCCACTTCTTCACACATATGCTGTATTCTTTTCAAGATTGATGGATTGATTACAGCGACTCAAGGCTGAGGGACTGATTACCTCAAACTCTCCTGTTCTTCACCATTCTCCTTTGTATGGACTGATGAAACCACTGTGTGGCAAAACATTTCCTCATTAAAGATACCCAAGTGCTGCATATGTGTCTAATTTATCAACTTGTCGGTTCACTGAACCAATTATCTACATAATAATGGAATTGTAGTTGGATGTAGTGAGGTGTATATAATAAAAATACAATATCTGTAGTTAAAAAGACTGCCTAAATAAATTTCTTCTTACCTTAAATTCACCCACCAAAATCAACATTTCTAAATAAATTGTCACTTTGATACAAAATTTGGGGCATTTCCACTGTCAAACAGACCCAAAACTCGGCTAATTCACTAATAAGTCATCTGTACTGATCAGCAGCACTACAATATGACCACTCAAACTCTCAAATTCACCCTATTAAATTCCCAAAGAAGCTCACTTATCCCATTTCTCACTAATTTAGAATCTAACGACTTCTTAGAAGTAGTTCAGGATTGTTTTTTGAAGAAGTTTGTGACAGAACCTACAAGGGGAAATACAGTGGACCCCCGAGTTACGAACACCCCGGAACTCGTACAATTATGTAAGTGCTTTTGTAAGTGTATTTTTGGGGGTCTGAAATGGACTAACCTACTTGACATTATTTCTTAAGGGAGTAAATTTGTTTGGTAATGGCACTTGAGCAGGCTTCTGGAATGAATTTCGCTCGTTACTCGGGGGTCCACTGTAACCTGCTTGACTTGGTTCTGGCAAACAAGGAAACCCTTGTTAATAATTTAGAAATTACAGAGGAACTCGGCACAAGCAACCACAAATCAATTACTTTAGCATTGAATGGAAGTATTATAATAGGGATAACTCAGTAACGGTCCCAGATTTTCACTTAGCAGTACAATGGGCTTAAAGAACATTTATCATCTGTGGACTGGGGTAACGAAGAGAGTTATCAATATGACAGTTTTCTGAACACTATACATGCTGCCCAAAGAACATTTATCCCATATAAAGAAATTAGGTTGAATAGAAATGACCCAAAATGGATGAATAATAGGCTCAAATATCTTTTAGGGCAGAAGAAAGGAATTTATAGGCATATCAAAAGAGGTGAGGGTCATCTTATGAATCAGCATATTGACATTAAGAGGGACGTTAAAAAGGGGATAAGAAAAGCTAAACAGGACTACAAAATTAAAGTTGCTAGGGATTCGAAAACTAACCCAAAAAGTTTTTTCCAGGTGTATAGAACAAAAGTTAGAGATAAGATAGGTCCCCTTAAAAATAACTCTGGGCATCTTACTGACAAGGAGAATGATATGTGCTCTATTTTTAATAATTATTTTCTCTCAGTTTTCACTCAGGAAGACATTAATAATATCCCAATAATTAGGTGTTTTAATGGGCCTGAAGAAGATAAATTATGTAATATCACAGTCACTAGAGAAATGGTTATTAAACAGATAGACTGTTTGAAGCAAAATAAATCGCCCAGTCCTGATGAGCTTTTTTCAAGGGTTCTTAAGGAATGCAAAATGGAACTCTGTGAACCTTCAACTAATATATTTAATTTATCTCTTCAAACAGGTGTAGTGTCTGATATGTGGAAGATGGCTAATTTAATTCCTATTTTTAAAGCAGGGGACAAGTCGTTATCGTCAAATTACTGCCCAATAAGCCTAACCTCAATTGTAGGCAAATTACTAGTCAATTATAGCTGATAATATAAGAAGCCATCTCGATAGGCATAATTTGATTAATGATACTCAACATGGATTCACCAGGGGCCGTTCCTGCCTAACTGATTTATTAACTTTCTTCAGTAAGGCTTTTGAGGCCGTTGATCATGATAAAGATTTTGATATTGTTTTATTTTTATTTTAGTAAGGCTTTTGATAGAGTACCACATCAGAGACTGTTAAAGAAAGTGGCTGCTCATGGCATTGGGGGAAAAGTGCTGTCATGGATCGAGTCATGGCTCACCAATAGGAAGCAGAGGGTGTGCATTAATGGGGTTAAATCTGAGTGGGGATCTGTAACAAGTGGCGTTCCACAGGGATCGGTTTTGGGCCCGTTGTTGTTTATAATAAATATAAATGACCTTGACGAGGGAATTACTAGTGATATGAGCAAATTCGCTGATGACACGAAGATAGGTAGGATAATCGATTCAGACGTAGATGTCACGGAACTTCAGGAGGATTTAGACAAACTCAATTCCTGGTCAGAAAAATGGCAGATGCAGTTCAATGTAGATAAATGCAAAGTTCTAAAGCTCAGGAATGTTCATAACCCTAGCACCTACCAGCTTAATAATGTTGAACGCAGCCATACAGAATGCGAAAAGGATTTGGGGGTTATGGTAAGCAGCAACCTTAAACCAAGTCAGCAATGCCTAAGCGTAAGAAATAAAGCAAATAGATTACTGGGATTTATATCAAGAAGTGTAAGCAACAGAAGTCCAGCGGTTATATTACAGCTTTATACTAGATTAGGCAGCTCAGTTCTGGTCTCCACTTTACAGAATGGATATAAATTCGTTAGAAAACATTCAGCGACGAATGACAAAGTTAATTCATAGCATTAGAAATCTTCCGTATGAAGAAAGATTGAAGACCCTTAAATTACATTCACTTGTAAGACGAAGAATGAGGGGAGACATGATCGAGGTATATAAGTGGAAGATGGGTATTAATAAAAGGGATATAAATAAGGTCTTGAGGATATCTCTCCAAGAGAGAACCCGCAATAATGGATTCAAATTGGATAAGTTTAGATTTAGAAAGGATATAGGAAAATATTGGTTTGGAAATAGGGTAGTTGATGAGTGGAACAGTCTGTCTAGTAGGGTTACTGAAGCTAGGACCTTGGGTAGTTTCAAATTTAGGTTGGATAAATACATGAGTCCTAGGTAGTAGGTTGGTAGACAGCAACCACCCAGGGAGGTACTACCGTCTTGCCAAATGAGTGTAAAACGGAAGCCTGTACTTGTTTTACATGATGGTAGGATTGCTGGTGTCTTTTTTCTGTCTCATAAACATGCAAGATTTCAGGCATGTCTTGTTACTTCTACTTACACTTAGGTCACATTACACATTCATGTACAAGCATATATATACACACCCCTCTGGGTTTTCTTCTATTTTCTTACTAGTTCTTGTTCTTATTTCCTCTTATCTCCATGGGGAAGTGGAACAGAATTCTTCCTCCGTAAGCCATGCGTGTCGTAAGAGGCGACTAACATGCTGGGAGCAAGGGGCTAGTAACCCCTTCTCCTGTATATATTACTAAATGTAAAATGGGAAACTTTCGTTTTTCATTTTGGGCCACCCCACTTCGGTGGGAAACGGCCGACGTGTTGAAAGAAGAAGAAATACATGAGTGAGAGGGGTTGGATTTGAGTGGGACTCGCACTTGAGTTAATAGAATCATTAAAGCATATTTCTTGGATAGAATTGAAAATTAGGTTGGGCAATTATTCTGTTAGTGGGATGGATTGTGAAGGACGTGCCTAGTATGGGCCAACAGGCCTGCTGCAGTGTTCCTCCTTTCTTATGTTCTTAAATAAAAAATTACTTATTAAACTCACTCACTAAAGTAAGGCTAGAGTTTGATGTAGTATGCTGTCTATTCCTTCCAGAGAAAACGTGCAAGGCTAATATGCCACCACTAACTATTGTAACTTAGTATACAATCTTTTCTTTTTAAAATATGATTTGTTGTCTTTTTGATACTTACAGCATCACATATTCCTCTCAGATTTCATGGTTACTAACCAGACAAGATAGGCTGATGGAAAATATTAATTCACTAACACACAAAAGAGTATGGTGGGAATGCGTACGCATGAAGAACTGGAGGCATGAAAGGTTATTTACACTAAGAGAGACTAGGTCTTCGCCATAAAAACAATGGTGGCCACAAGGCAAACAAGGAAGATCCCATTGTGTGCCTTGTTTTCCTCTAAATTTATGCCATGCTAAATTAAGGTTACAGTATGTGTGTTGAAAATATACCACAAACTTCCAACAGTGTTATGTCAAAAACATTGTAGAAGGGTTACATGTCAAACAAATATCTCAGTACATAACTGGCAAATCCTCGGTTATTAAAAGCTAACAATAATACATCTAGTACATTTTGATAAGGTTTGGATGATTACTTAAGCCTAACAATTGCAAAACACCAACACTTTATTTGCACCATTACCAATAATTTTATTAGAAAAATGTAACATTTCCACCACATAAGTGCTTGCTGTGAATATGCCTTTACTATTTTATCACATGAACCATAGAGGAAAAGTGACAATTATACCCAAGGCCTATTTTGATTCACTACATTTTTTTTTGCAGTATCCTGCAAACCTTTCCTATGTATCAAAACTTATTGTATTTAATAACTTTTCTCTACCAAAACTGGTTACCATACAGCTCAGTGTTCAAGAATAATTGTATTCTTCAAAACAATAAATGGATTTTAAAACTAGTTTAAATATCAGGCAACTAAAGGAGCAATAAATATAAAATGAAATGTACTGTACCATGCATATACAAATAGAGAGACAGATAATAGTTAAAAATGGAAAATAATGCTAAAATTATGAATGTATACTAACATTCAAAATTTAACAAACAGATCTCCCCCCCACACACACAGAGTATAAAATTATTGTATTATGTTTTAATTTTAATGAGCTGGTATCTGAACAGGTACTGAGAGTGGGCAAAACCTTGCACTAAAGCTGCAAGCTGTGGCAGCAACCACCAATGGACTGCGGACTGCAATGCAAGCAGTCAAAGATGGCATATACCAAATTGGGCAAAACTTAACCATACTCAACAACATCAGCAAGTAAGTTATGGAATGTAATTATATTTTTCCTTTTTCATCTAGTTTTCTAAAATTACAAGAGAGACAACCAATGAGAACACAATTACATTCAGAAATACCAGTTTACCTGCTTGATTCTAACAGCAGAATACAAGACGGATTTTTATTTTTCATTAATAGAATTTACAGTAACTGCAAATACAATTCACCCTTAACCCTTTCGGGGTTATGGTCGTACAAGTACATTTTACGCACTGTGGTTATTGACGTACTAGTACGCCTAAATTCTAGCGCCCTCAAATCAAGCAGAAACAGGCTGTTAGGCCTAGATGTGATAGAATGGGTCTGTGCAGTCAGTGTGCGCAGTATAAAAAAAATTCCTGCACCGTGTTTTTGGTTTAAAACAGCGACTTTGCAGTCTATTTTCGTATGGTATTTATGCTTGTATTCTCGTTTTCTTAGTCTCATTTTATAGAATAGATGATATGTTACAGAAATAGAGATAATTTTGACTGGTTTCACGATGACAAGTACCTTGAAACTGAGCGCAAAGTAGCGAAAATGTTCGATTTTGGCCGATGTTCAGGAGTAAACAAATCACACCATGCGTCCAATACACATCAACTGGAGAGTCTAATATTCTTGCACAAGTGCGCTGATATTATTTCTACCATTTTTACAGTGATGCAGTTGTATACATAACAGTAAATCTTCTATTTTTTGTGAGAATAAAAATTCAAAATGGAAAGCAAAAGTAATGTAAGAGGGGCCTGGAGACATGACTAATGAACAGAGAAGATGTTATTTTAGTGCCAGGAATGTCTGCCTTGTTTATTATCGCCCCTATTTTGAAATTGGCATCATTAGAAATTTGTGTGAAATTGGCCAAATTGCCATTTTCTGACCACTATTTCGGGTAGTTGAAATTGGTAAATAGGCGGTTTCTTGTACTCAATCGATAGAAGAAATGGAGTTCTAGCGAAATAGCTATAATTTTAGTAGACTGAAACATTGGAATGTGCCGAAAATAGGGCTCAAAGTGCGCGAAATTGCCGATGCGTAAGTGTCATGGCTACCGCTAACTTCGCGAAAGCATAATTCCGTTAGTTTTCGATCAAATTTCATAATTTTTGTGGCGTTATGATCGGAAAAGATTCTCTATCATTCCATAAGAATTTTTTTAATTCGTGGACCCTGAGAACGAGTTTCAGAGAGACCCCTTGGACCCCCAAAGGGTTAAATTTGAAAAAAATAAAAATAATTCATATTTTAAAGTCTTTAGCAGAACTAATTACTGTTCTCAAAGTTTGTAAACTTAAAAGTGTAAGAGACATGCATTATACGGACAGGCCTCACTTTATAGCTTTTTTCAATTACTATACCCATTCTTCATTTATTCAGACTTCCTACTATAAATATATTCACCACTCACTATAAGCTAAGGATGAAAATATTTTAAGGTAAGTAATATGTGTACTGTATATGCATTTTTTAGGCCTAGCTATATTGATCACTTAATATGTTACTAGGCTTTTATATTCATTTAAAAGTGAGAAAAGGCTATGATTCACTTTACAGCCATTTTTGCTGTACAGCAGTAGCCTGGAACCTAACCTGCTGTATAAGCGGGACTCTCCTATACATGCAGGGGAGCCGGGTCTGACATATATATAGAGTACAAGTAATTTTTGTGTCTTCAAATTTGTGGCATGCTGCTATTTTAGACCTCGGTTCAGCTGTTTGGATTGTCAGGCACCTTGTCACCCCTAGGAAAAAAAATTAGGCCAACACTAGTTAGTGCAGGGCATGAAGGGTAGCACTGTGAAGTGCCAACATCAGAACCTGACTTGCAGTGAAATCAAATATTATTTTGTGGAATATAGACACCAGTAATAATGAGGCAAGTGGTTCAGAAAGTAAGACCCTATCCATGGAGGTAAAGAACAATGAAAAAGAAACAAAACCTTTATCCCCAAAAATGAGTGATTGGAGCAGTTATGATGATGACAGTGGAGAAGAATATGCTTATATACTGTGGAAAGTGCTGTAAATATTAAAGTGATAATCAGGCATGTTTCATCAGCATAACAAGAACACGTGCATTGATGCACAGTCTAGTGGTCCATTGATGTTTCAGTTCTAGGCAGACTTGAAAGGCTTAAGTAGGAGAATCCAGTGACAATGATAGCAAAAGTGACTAGGCAGATATTGGTCTAAGTAATAGGTCATATTCAGTGTAACCAGAACCTGTCATTCCTTCACCAGCTTCCCTACAAACACAACATATAACCACTAGGATCTGCCATGCCATCAATATTCTACATCCCAACACCACATGTGACACCATCATGACCTGTCATACTACCACCACCACTTAATGTGCTAATACCACATGTGGTACCACCAAGACCTGCCTTGCAACCACCAGTTGCCATGCCCACACCCCAAAACATACTTTCCAACAAATGGGTTGGGGGGGGAAAATTTTTTTTTATTCCAAATGTACCCAAATAATAATAACAGCAAACTTCAAAAAAGATGATTCTAATGAACTTCATTACAGAGGACCCCATTATCTAAATTGAATTTTAATTTTTTTTTTTAAACGTTTTTTTTCCAAAAAATAGCCTTGGTTCATCATTTCCTCAAAATATCGTTTTTCCTAACGGGAAAGGGGGGGGGCACACAACAAGTCAGTGTGGGCTTGTTTATAGCGATTGACTGTCACCCCACGCCCCATCAACATTTGAAATTCCATTTTTTTTTGTGCTTGCAAAAAAAGTCACCGGGCTCAAAGAAATAGTGCCAGCCCTTGGGATAGTGGAAGGGGGGTAGTGATGGTGGTAGGGGTGGGGGTGTGGTTTTGGTTTTTAGGGTGGAAAAATTTTGATTATTTTATTTTATAATCAAAAAATAAAACCCCAAGGGGTTTCAGCCTGCAGGGTTTTGTAGGATGCAGGGAGGGGGTGAGGGAGATGGACATTAGTAGGGTAGGAGTGAAAAAGGGGAAAGGGGGGGTGGGGGTAGCAAGTCGGGGGAAGGGACTGGGGAGGG
>WNWK01022259.1:0-32829 GCA_009830355.1 Cherax destructor
CTTGCCAACTTTTGTACACTGTCCTTGAGTACAGCAAAGAGATTCTCATTCTTCAAGCCTGCTGCTTCAACTTTCTTCAATCTAATTTTTCTCCCTTTACTGCAAACCACCTTCCATTCTTCACTGCTAACATTTTTCCACTTAGTTACTGTTAAATTCAAAGTCAGATGCTACAAGAAAGGTCGAGTCAGGCAACTGAGTTGTAGAGTAACTGAAGTGTATGTAAAGTGAGTTGTAGAGCAGTAGAGTGCTGAAAATGAGGTAGTGAGGGAAGAACAGGTTATTTACCTATATCTTCACTGTCACCTGAGCCAACCTTCCTCTTAGCACTTAACTTACTGTTCATAAGAGTGCGCCTCTTTCTCTATGCAACAAGATAAAGTTAGCACAGAAAGTGTTTTTTAATATGCACAAATGGTGCAATCTTTATATACATAAATGTATATACAAAGAAGCATTCTTAAATTATATTCCAGAAATAATGTAGCTGTAAAACCAATCAGTTAACATAAATACAAGATAAACACATCAACACTGTTTTAAGGCAACCCACTATCTGCAGATACCTTAGTAAAAAATCAGCAAGTCTTTAATGGTTTATTTTTATATAATCTTCATATTAAAAAATTATACAAAAAAGCCGTTTCAATGAAATTTCATGATGTTACGACAATACTGAATATTTTGCTTAATTTTTATTTTTGCAATATACTGTACATATTCATGTTAACACATGTATCTTTAAATACAGTAATGCAAATGTTCAAATACTGTATGTACAAAGTTGAAAGATGGCATTCAGTCTCAAATTCACAGGTATAAAAGAAGACAGTATTACAATTTAATAATTAAAAAAAAGTACAGTACACGTTAAAAAAATACAGTACATTATAAATTATATACGACATCCCTATTCAGTACATTTACACTGCAACCAGTCCCAACTACTGACTACCTTTTTCTTAATAATTACAGGTACTTGTAGGCTATTTTGTCTGCTTGACTCTGTGCACCAATGGATTTCAAGAGGTCACACACTTCCTTCAGAGCTGGAGAGTGAGCAGCAGGGTCAAGTTTTTCAGCAAGCTTGACTAAGAAGTCTTCAAGACGTCCAAGGAAAGCATGAGTTTCCTCACTTTTCACCCAGGCACGAGGCAGTGCATTAATTACCTGTAATGTATATAATTGGCTTGTATTATTGTATAAAGAACCTGATGATCTAATAACACAATTCTTTATGTTTAGCTGATGAAATTGTAACTTTAAAGCAGGCTTATCTTGCTGGTAAGCACTGAGATTTCTCTAATGAGCCATTAAAGAAAAATAAACACAACACTTTTTAATAACTAGCAAACAATTTAGTCTTTGGTCAGCAAACTCTGTACCCAATACAGTACGGTGAGTTCGTCTAAACTGCCTGGCCTCGAGAAGACATCTGTTCGTACCTTAACTGTGTTAAAGAAGCAGTTAGAGAGTAGCTGCTTCTTTAACAAAGTTTAGGTACGAACAGATGTCTTCCTCGAGGGGCCAGGCCGAGGTTTGGCAGACGGTAACTCAACACTGCCACCAGCCTTGAAACGCTGCACCCAGTTCCTCACTGAATGCTCACACACATTAACATTCTCCACTATTTCTTTCATCTGATGCCCAGTTTTGTGAAGCCCTATGATTTGAGCTATAGTTTCAAGTGTTAAAAACTTCCTTTACCCATAATCAAATATGTATAGCCCCAAAACCAAAGGGAACACCGGACAAAAGATGGGGCGGATGAGAGACAACAGTGCAACACTTCCTCTCACCACGGCAGTCATGTGAGCAAAGAGAAGTCACTGTGAAGTGTGGCGGCAGGCCGTGACATCATGCTAACGGCTGCTACCTGGCAGAATGCACTAACAAAAAAAGACCCCCCTGTATGGTAGGCCTTTGATTTTCGTAAAGGCATTATGACGGGGCACTTACCCGGCATAATGGCGAGACGAGCAATGTATATCAATAAACTAAGCTACTATGGCACTGACATTTATTGAGCATTTTCAGAACTGTTTGATCTGGGAAATGCCAAGCAAAGAAGGAATAGAAGTATAATTACAGTGGATGAGAGAGTTCCTTTTTGAAGGTCAAATGTGTACAATGACAAGCTAAAATATCCTCATGGGGTAATATCACCAGACTGAAAGAATAGAATGTACTGTATACAAATACTTATGCAGATGATGCAAAGATCCTATGAAAGATAAAAAAAACACGACTCCTGAAGGAAAACCTGGATAGATTAATCAAGTGGTATGATCAATGAATTATGGAATTTAATGTGGATGAGTACCAAGTAATAAAAACAAATGAAAGTGAAAAGAGGCTAAACAAAGAATACAGATTACATAATAAATATTTAACCCTTTGGGGATCGACAGGCCTTCTCGGAAACCTGTTCCTGGGGTCGAAAAATATTCGGAAAAAAAAAAAATTATTTTATCTTATGAAATGATAGTTTTTTTTTTCTAAATCTAAATAGCTAAACAAAAGATTTTTGCGATCAATACTTATGGAGATATGGAGGCTTCAAGTTGACCAAAATAGAACCACTGACAGCAACATTGGTGACTTCCGGTTGGCCGGTAATCTTTTTTTTTTTTTTGAAGTTGTTTTCTTATCGATTTTAATTTTTTTTTTTTTCAAATAACTTTTATGGCCTGTGAGACCAATATAAGTGCTGTTTTTCAAATATTCACTCGCTAATTCTTACACAATATTGACAAAGTTTGTTATCACTATTTAGTTTACACAATTTATTTACAAATATTTATAATAACACATATTATTTACTTCTATTGTTCAATCATATTTATAGATATATAGAGTCACTGGACATGTTTCTAGAAGTTCTGCAGCCTGTAGAAGTCTCTGAAACATGGTTCCATGCACAGTGGTGTTTCACATTCTACACACATATAACGAGTGTCTTTGCATTGCTGTGGGCATCTTTTTGTATGTGCACAGAATAACACCTCTTCTGAGCCTTTTTCTTGCAAGCAGTAGCAGGCAGTTTCGTTAGGAAGTGTTCACTATGCCTCAGACGAGAGGGTAGTTGTTGGTAATTTCGTGGGCGGTTTTCTATTGCAGGTGGTGTTCCTTGGTACTTGGTGATTATTTGCCTGATGACAGACAAACAAAATTCGCCATATGGTGGTTTGTTTGTGGTCTTCAACTTATAAACATTATAAGCATTGTGCATGCAAATGTCCAGAATGTGAAAAAAGAGTTTTATGTACCACTTATAACTCTTTCTAACACAATCAGCAAACCCAATCTGCATGTCACATTTGTCCACTGAACGCATATTGAGAGTGTAGTCCATCACAGCTGCAGGTTTTAGAATGGGTTCATCGGTCTCTCTATTCACCCTGCGACTATCTGCCATTTCATTAGAGTGAATTGATGACAACAGTGTGACATCTCGTTTGTCATGCCACCGAAATGCCATGATATCATTGGCAGCAAACGCCTGCACCTCACCTCTACGAGTGCCTGCATCGAACCTAGGCATATGCTTACGATTTGCACGAACTGTTCCGCACACATCTGTCATATTCACTTGCAAAAAATCACTGAGGGAGGGGCTTGTGTACCAGTTATCAGTATATAATATATGCCCCTTGCCAAGATATGGTTCCATCATTGTTCTAACCACATCACCAGAGATACCCAGTAACTTCCTGGTATCTTTCAATGTATTACTTCCAGTGTACACAATAATATCCAATAGTACAAGACCACTGTAGCAATCACAAAGCACAAAAAACTTTATACCAAAGCGTTTCCTTTTGCTTGGTATATACTGCTTGAATGACAGTCTACCTTTGAACAGAATCAAAGACTCGTCAATAACAAGCTTCCTGAAGGTATAAAAATACATATTGAATTTCTCTTTCAGATACAGAAACACATTCCTAATCTTATATAACCTGTCGATTCTGTCAGGCCTGGTTTTGTCTGAGAAGTGGAGCATCCGTAACAGTAGCACAAATCGATTCACTGGTATAATATCACTGAAAGCTGGTGTTGCAATCAATTGGTCTGTTGACCAGTATGATTTGATACGGTGCTTATACACATGTGGCATAAGCATTATTGTGGCAAAGAACAGATACATCTCTGCCACAGTTGTCTCCTTCCACTGGTGTAGACGTGATTTTGGTGAAAGAATCGTGTTTGCCATTGTGTAATCGAAGTATCTGTTGCTTTCCCTGATAATAATGTCCATCAGGGGTTCGTCAAAGAATAACTGGAAACATTCCAGTTCAGTGGCATTGTTCCCAAGTGGACAAGATGGGTGTATTCCACTGTGACTGTCATCAAACTGATAGGGATTGGGAATAAAATTCTCAGCTTCCTGCCAATCCCAGGTGCGGTCTGCTGGTGGGTACTGGATATTTACAGGTGGTTGTGGGGGTTGTGGAAGTAGAGGTTGTGGTTGTGGGGGTTGGTGGGTGGGTGAGGGTTGCCTTTGTTGTAGCTGAGCTGACTCAGCGGCGTCGGTGCCAGCATGGTCCACTGCTGGTGCCTCTCGCCCGGCACCACCTCCACCACCAGTTGCATGCACATTTCTCATGCCAATTGCAACACTATCATCTTCATTTTCACTACTACTTCCTGTTGTACGCCCATGGGATGTACTCCGAGATGTACTCCTAACCCTTGGAAGAGCATATGGCACACTACCAGAGCGCATATACCGTCGTATATACTGACGCTTCACTGGTGAATATTCCCCTTCACTCGCGCTACTGGAACTATTTCGAAGGGCTTGGAGTTCATAGTCACTATCACTATCATCACCATTGCTCACATCTGAGTCCGGGATATGAGTAAATAGGAGTTTCCGCCTTCGTTCTGGTACAACTGGCCGTGAACAAGATGCCACAGCACCAGAGGTGGACGGCTGTGGGTCGTCTGGGTTTTCCTCACTTATACCGGTATTATGGTCACTAGTTTCGGTCACAACCACCTCAAAACCTTGAAAGTCACCTTCACTGACACCCCCATCACTGTTAGAACTGTCACTGGGGAATAATAATGTCCCAATTCGCCGAGGAGTAAGGTGTTTCTTGCTTCGAGGCATGCTGGACAAGGTGTACTGAAATGGTGTTCCCACAATGCACCCCTGGGTGCCCGATTTTTTCCTACTGTGCACACTGACCGCACAAACCCATTCTCTCATCCCTAGGCCTACCATCTGTTTCCCGCGTAATTTGAAGCCGCTAGAATTTACGCGTACTAGTACGGCACCAACCCCTGCTCGTAAAACGTACTAGTACGGCACCGACACCAAAAGGGTTAAGGCATCGTACGAAGAGAGGGACCTAGGGGTCATTACTAGAAAATCCCACAAAAGATATACCAGTAGCGAGATACTCCCTGCACCAATAGCCAACTTTAAAACAGCCTTTAGAGATACGGATACGGAAATCTGAAAAAGCTGTTCACAATATACATTCAACCAAAATTTAAGTATTTAGAAGTGGTATGGAGTCCGCATTTGAAAAACATAGTGACAAATTAAAACAATAATCATTAGCAAGGCGAACAAGAGGCCATAGCTACAAACCAAGAAAGAGGAGGTGCTGAAAGAATACTATGAAGTTCTTCTTCATAAAAGTGGTGGAATAATAGAATGACTTACAAGAGATAATAAGAACTACCACCACTAGAAGTTAAAAAAAAAACTGTACATACGACAAACTAACATCGAAGACAGAATCTCAGGAGCTTAGCTCTGATCCTGTAGCTACAAATAAGTAATTACAGTGGACCCCCAGTAACGGCCATAATTCGTTCCAGAATGCTGTTCAAGTGCCATTACCAAACGAATTTATTAACATAAGCAATAATGTAAATTACATTAGTCCTTTTGGACCCCCAAACATACACTTACAAAAGCACTTACAAAAATACACTTACATAATTGTTAGTGTTTGGAGCAGGCCGTTAACCGGGGGTCCACAGCATACAGTGGTACCTCGAGTTACGATGGTCCCCAAAATCGCCCTTTTATGTAAGTTTATTTTTTTAAATGCTTTTGTAAGTATATTTTTGGGGGTGTAAAAGGACTAGTCTATTTTACATTATTCCTTATGGGGATAAATTCGTTTGGTAATGGCACTTGAATAGCATTCTCGAACGAAAAAATATCGTAACTCGAGGTACCACTGTATACAGATCTATGTACACATGTTGAAGAGCAGATAGTACACCCATTTACATTTACACCCCAGATCATATACATTCCAACATAGAGGTACACTACATTTAAGTGGTGTACATGGTTCTGAAGCCAATGTGTCATGCTTTTCCCATTCATTGTGAAAGAAAAATACAGTTTCAGTTACATTTAACACTTTTTTTTTTTTCAACAAGTCGGCCGTCTCCCACTGAGGCAGGGTGACCTAAAAAGAAAGAAAATCCCCAAAAAGAAAATACTTTCATCATCATTCAACACTTTTACCACACTCATACATAATCACTGTCTTTGCAGAGGAGCTCAGATACGACAGCTGAGAATAGTCCCTCCCAGCTGTCACTACCCCAGACCCCTCCTTTAAAGTGCAGGCATTGTACTTCCCATTTCCAGGACTCAAGTCCAACTAAATCAATTAACTGGTTTCCCTGAATCCCTTCACAAAAATGTTACCCTGCTCACACTCCAACAGACCGTCATGTCCCAAAAACCATTCGTCTCCATTCACTCCTATCTAACACGCTCACACATGCTTGCTGGAAGTCCAAGCACCTCGCCCACAATACCTCCTTTACCCCTTCCCTCCAACCTTTTCTAGGACGACCCCTACCCCGCCTTCCTTCCCCTACAGATTTATACGCTCTCCAAGTCATTCTACTTTGATCCATTCTCTCTAAATGACCAAACCACCTCAACAACCCCTCTTCAGCCCTCTGACAAATACGTTTAGTAACTCCACACCTTCTCCTAATTTCCATATTCCGAATTTTCTGCATAATATTTACACCACACATTGCCCTTAGACAGGACATCTCCACTGCCTCCAGCCTCCTCCTCGCTGCAGCATTTGCAACCCATGCTTCACACCCATATAAGAGTGTTGGTACCACTATACTTTCGTACATTCCCTTCTTTGCATCCATGGATAACGTTTTTTGTCTCCACAGATACCTCAATGCACCACTCACCTTTTTTCCTTCATCAATTCTATGGTTAACCTCATCCTTCATAAACCCATCCGCTGACACGTCAACTCCCAAATATCTGAAAACATTTACTTCTTCCATAATCCCTCTCTCCAATGTGATATCCAATTTTTCTTTATTTAAATCGTTTGATACCCTCATCACCTTACTCTTATCTATGTTCACTTTTAACTTTCTACTTGAGGTATTAAAATGAACTGAAAATATCCTTTTCAGCAAATTTAGATATATGGTTGCACGACTGACATAGTAATAAACTTTCTGAATAATGGCACCCTTGGGGATTAAAGGTGCTGTTATTTCAATTTTTCCATTGTTTAGAAAGGTTTTTTACTATTTAATATCATGCAATGTTGATGACACAATATTATATTCTGTCATTAACACGCTTCTATTTATACCACGTTCTAGTTTCTTTATTATATCAAATTTGTCACTAGGTTTTAAGGTTGTTCGTTTTTTCTTCACTTCATTTCCAAGTTAACGTGTTCCAATTAATTACATATACAACAAAGGTAAAATGGCATTGTATACTGTAGCATGCTATCAGTACAGAATTCATTTTTCAAAATGGCAGATGTAAACAAATATTCACGAGTTGCCAAGTTCTACCACCGTGCAACAAAGCGCTGTATAAATGGCACCGGTTTAATGTGCTGTTAGCTCAAGTGTGCCACTATTTTGACAGCTTACTGTATTTGTGAAATGGTTTATGTTTATTTATTTATTTAAAAACAAACACCCACACCCACCCACCCACACACACATCCACATACACACCCACCCACACACTGCAATGGATCAGAGAATACCTGACAGGGAGGCAACAGCTGGTCATGGTACGTGACGAGGTATCACAGTGGGCGCCTGTGACGAGCGGGGTCCCACAGTGGTCAGTCCTAGGACCAGTGCTATTCTTGGTATATGTGAATGACATGACGGACGGGATAGACTCAGAGGTGTCCCTGTTCGCAGATGATGTGAAGTTAATGAGGAGAATTAAATCAGATGAGGATCAGGCAGGACTTCAGAGAGACCTGGACATGCTGGACACCTGGTCCAGCAACTGGCTTCTCGAATTTAACCCTACCAAATGCAAAGTCATGAAGATTGGGGAAGGACAAAGAAGACCGCAGACAGAGTATAGGCTTGGTGGCCAAAGACTGCAAACCTCGCTCAAGGAGAAAGATCTTGGGGTCAGTATAACACCAAGCATGTCTCCGGAAGCACACATCAACCAGATAACTGCTGCAACATACGGGCGACTAGCAAACCTGAGAATAGCGTTCCGATACCTTAATAAGGAATCGTTCAAAAGACTGTACACCGTGTACGTCAGGCCCATACTAGAGTATGCAGCACCAGTTTGGAACCCGTACCTGGTCAAGCACGTCAAGAAATTAGAGAAAGTGCAAAGGTTTGCGACAAGGCTAGTTCCAGAGCTAAGGGAATGTCCTACGAAGAAAGGTTAAGGGAAATCGGCCTGACAACACTGGAGGACAGGAGGGTTAAGGGAGACATGATAACGACATACAAAATACTGTGGGGGAATATACAAGGTGGATAGAGACAGGATGTTCCAGAGAGAGGACACAGAAACAAGGGGTCACAATTGGAAGTTGAAGACTCAGATGAGTCAAAGGGATGTTAGGAAGTATTTCTTCAGCCATAGAGTAGTCAGGAAGTGGAATAGTCTAGAAAGTGATGTAGTCTAGAAAGTGGAGGCAGGAACCATACATAGCTTTAAGACGAGGTATGATAATGCTCATGGAGCAGGGAGAGAAGGGACCCAGTAGCGATCAGTGAAGAGGCAGGGCCAGGAGCTGAGTCTCGTCCCCTGCAACCACAATTTGGTGAGTACATACACCCACACACACACACACCCACCCACATACATACCCAAACACACACCCACCCACCCACACAAGAGTGATTTGACTGTATAACAGAATCACATGAAACAAGGCTATAAGCGAGTGAGTTACAGGTAGTCAAGGATTCTTTCAAATTCCACCTGAAATCACCAGTAAATAAAAAAAGTAATAAATATCCACACTCAAGTCTTATACTGCATTTTCTTTCAATGTCAAAAACATTTTATTTAAACATTACATACACTTACTGCATGAGGTAAATACTGATTACCATACCAACTTTTAGTTGAGGTAACAAGCTTTGGTACCCATTATAAACTCTTCTAAATGTTAAATTTGTACTTAATGTGCCAATACAAAACTTTCTAAGAATACTACATGACTACCACGTTGATTCACCTGTGTACATGTTTAAAGCAGGAACCTTATTTAACTCTTTCAGGGTCCAAGCCGTAGATCTACGCATTGTCCGTAGGGTCCAAGAATTTTCAATTTTTTTTTTTTCCTATGAAATGGTAAAGAATCTTTTTCTAAAGGTAATAAAACAAAACGTACGAAATTTGGTGGAAAACTGACGAAATTACACTATAGCAAATTTGACTGTGTCAGTGATATTTACATTTTGGCGATTTTGCCTACTTTGACTCCTATTTTAGGCCAATTACATTATTCCAGTTGACCAAATTCTTAGCTATTTCGTTAGCATTACTTCTATTTTATTGATTGAGCACAAGAACTGCCCAATCAACTTTTTCAAGTAGCCAATAAAGTGATCAGAAATAGGTAATTTCGCCAATTTCACACAGTTCAAACTATTCCAATTTCAAAACAGCATCCAGAATAAACAATGCAGGCATTCCTGGCACTAAAATAACATTTCCTTGTTTATTAGTTACGTTTCCTGGCTTTACAGATGAATTGAATTTTTATTTTTTATTTATGTAAAGAATTTTTATTCACACCAAAAAATAGATAAATTACTCTTATGCAATATTGTAATAATTGTATAAACACTATCAGTGCATTTGTAAATGTATATTAGACCCACAAGTTGACGTGTATTGGTCGCGTGATGTGATTTGTTTACTCTTGAAAATCAGCAAAAATCAAACATTTCCACTACTTTGAGCTCAATTAGAAGCTATTTCCAGTACTAAAACCAATCAAAATAATCTCTATTTCTGTAATATATCTTCCATTCTATCAAAAGTGACCAAGAAACCTTGAATACAACCGTAAAAACCACATGAAAATACACCACAAAATTGCTGTTTTAATAAAAAAACACAGTCGCAGTTTTTTTTTCTCATTATGCACTGCGTGCTTCAGGATTTACTTTATATGGTGCACACTTACCACATAGATGCATTCTCTCATATCTAGGCCCAAATTTACCGATCACAGCTTATCTGAGTGAGCTGAGCTCATGGCGTAGATCTACGGTTTGGACCCTGTGGACAATGTGTAGATCTACGGCTTGGACCCTGAAAGGGTTAACAGTATAGCATATATTTTTTAGCTTCCATAACATCAATTTTTTTTTCATACACAAATAACCCGCACATAGAAGAGAGGAGCTTACGACGACGTTTTGGTCAAACTTGGACCATTTACAAAGTCACACAGTGTGACATTGTAAATGGTCCAAGTCTGACCGAAACATCGTTGTAAGCTCCTCTCTCCTACGTGCGGGTTATTTGTGTATTGTTCCAGTCACGGTATTGTGCCTTTCTGTTATTTTTTTTTCATAATTATACGATGTCTTCTCTCCTGTTTTCTATTTCTTCTTTTAAGTATTCCACCTTGCCTTGTGTTACAGTGAAGGATTAGTCTCCTTTTAACCTCCATAAAACTTCTTTAAAGTTACCTCAAGCAACTTTAACCTTACTCCAAAATTTGAAAATAAAGTACAATACTTACATTTCTACATTTGTCAAGTGCATCGGAGGGATTGATTTCGGCAGCTAAGTTGAGTGCCGGCAACAGGTATAAATTCAGGAGGGAACGAACAGCTAAATCATGAATAACAGAATCACTCAAGACCTTGTGCCACATTAACGTAGAACTTAAAAGCTTCCAGGCTACCCAAAACTGCCGCTGGAAGAATAAGCTTACTCCTGAATTCTTGTTTTCATATACACTGCAGGAAGAAAAGAAATGATGGGTTCAATGACATGATGATAAACTTCAGTATATAAATAAAGAAGACTCTGTAATCAAATTATTTCTTTTCCAATTTCATAACCAATGTAAAGTAAAAGTTATTATAACCATTCCTATTTTAACAGAAAACCTCTATTATCCATTTCCTCTGATTTTGAGTAATTTTGGTTGAAATATAAAAAGACGGAGTGGGAGAATTGTTGGGGTTGGAAGTGGGGCAAGTGGGTTCCCTGAAAGCCTTTCCTGGGGCCAGACAAGTGGTCATGGGAAGAAGGATGGGAGGCCAGGTGAGTGATCAGGACTGCAGGAGGGTTGGAGCTGGAGGTAGTGACTAGGACACTTCTACCAAATTATTGTAATCTAAGCCAAAGTCAAGGCTAGCAACCCAAACTCCAAGTTTGCACACAATGTACTCTCAGGGTAATTTGACAGCTTTACTATGTACCCTAAACCCATACTGTGGCGGTAGTGAAAGGTTTACACTGAACAATTGTACAAATTCATGTTAAGGCCTCGTATGTTATAGAATTATATATCTAGTCAGTCTTAAAAATCAACAGCTATATCAATGACAAAAATTCAGAAGTTAAACAAAGTAGTACTTACTTTTTAGGAAACATTGGGATGAAGATATCATTATCTATTGCATCTCTAATCTTAGCAATGATGGCATGAGTGAGATCCTTCAAGGGCTTGGAACTTGGCCCTAAACTAGGGTAGGCCTCAGCATAATGTCTTACCATATTGACTAATCTCACTGTCTGTACATGAGACAAAGGATCCCACCAACATCCAATGATTTCTGGAAAGAAAAAGTAGCTGACCTTACTCCAAATATGTAGAAAAGAACAGAGAATAACATATCTTTACTGTAATCACTTAGATCCAACAATTTAAGGATAAACAAAACACAATAATGAGAAAAGGGCTGGACAGGCAGTTTCCATTTCATGAAAGCTTAATTAACCAAAAATCACTTTAAGGCCACACACACATCAGAATACAAGTTTGTACTGCAAATGAGTGCTGGGCGAAGTAAATACAGTGGTACCCCGACTTACGATATTTTTTCATTCAAGAATGCTGTTCAAGTGCCATTACCAAACGAATTTATCCCCATAAGGAATGATGTAAAATAGACTAGTCCTTTTAGACCCCCAAAATTACACTTACAAAAGCATTTAAAAAAATAAACTTACATAAAAGGGTGAGTTTGGGGACCATCGTAAGTCGGGGTACCACTGTATGTTGTATTATAGTGCTCACTAAATTGAAGGTGGCATGTGACTCTCAGGCTCGACTTGTAGACCTGCTTCCTAGTGTTTTTTCTCTAAGGAAGTCAAGAGGCATACTGTTAATGCAGTCCCATTCACTGTTTTTTTTAACACACTGGCCCACTCCCACCAAGAGGGTGACTTGAAAAAAAGGTAAGAGAAGATTTTGTTCAGATTTTTAACCCCAGAGAGTTAGCCACCCAGGATAACCCAAAAAAGTCAGTGTATCATCGAGGATTGTCTGTCTTACTTCCATTGGGGTCCTTTAATCTTGTCCATCAGGATGCAACCCACACCAATCAACTAACACCCAGGTAACTACTTGCTTGCTTGCTAGGTGAAATGGGACAAAGTGTAGGAAAACATGCCCAATGTTTCCACCCAGCTGGGGATGAAACCACAGACACTCAAGTGTGCGAGGCAAGAGCTTCACACAGTACAGCCACTCCTCACTTAGAGACCTACCTGTTTAACGACCACTCAGACTTACAACCACCTCTCTCTCTAACCAGTCAGTCTTGTAAGTTGTACTAGAACTCTGGTCATGGAAACAGCAGTGCAGCATCTCAGCATTAAGTAATCTCACACACTACATATTTCATCTATAAATTTGTACTTTATTGTGCACCCCATAGTACAAAATAAAGCTAGAAGTGCAGCAGCACTTGTAAGAGGACGGAGAGAAAAGAATGAAAGTACAAAAGAAGTTCATGGTGGCTTATTTAGCAGTCGCACACAATAAACAAGCCCAAAAAAACAATGAATTATTACGAAATGTTTCATATGACCTCGCAGGGTTATGTTCACTTGCCGAGAAACAATGCCAGACTGACTCAGAATGCGTGTGTGGGAAGCTTTGTGTGCACGCGGCCAATCGGACGTGTTCCGTACGATCGACGAAAACAGAGGAGTCACGAAAACAGAGCCTGTACTTTGACAGAGGGTCCACTGTATTCAAATTGGGGTAAGTCCATTCCATCAAATTACCATCCAATAAGCCTGATGTCTATAGTAAGCAAATTATTAGAATCCATTAAAGCTGATATATTAGAAGTCACCTTGAAGAGCATAATTTGATTAATGAATCTCAGCATGGGTTCATGAGAGGTTGTTCCTGCCTGACAAATTTACAGTGATAAAGAATATTTATTTTTTATTTTATTAACACATCGGCCGATTCCCACCAAGGCAGGGTGGCCCGAAAAAGAATAACTTTCATCATCATTCACACCATCACTGTCTTGCCAGAGGGGTGTTTTACACTACAGTTATAAAACTGCAACATTAACACCCCTCCTTCAGACTGCAGACACTGTACTTCCCATCTCCAGGACTCAAGTCTGGCCTGCTGGTTTCCCTGAATCCCTTCATAAATGTTACTTTGCTCACACTCCAACAGCACGTCATGTATTAAAAACCATTTGTCTCCATTCACTCCTATCAAATACACTCACGCATGCTTGCTGGAAATCCAAGCCCCTCGCACACAAAACCTCTTTTACCCCCTCCCTCCAACCTTTCCTAGGCCGACCCCTACCCCGCCTTCCCTCCAATACAGATTTATAAACTCTCGAAGTCATTCTGTTTCGTTCCATTCTCTCTACATGTCCGAACCACCTCAACAACCCCTCCTCAGCCCTCTGGATAATAGTTTTGGTAATCCCGCAAATCCTCCTAATTTCCAAACTCTGAATTCTCTGCATTATATTCACACCACACATTGACCTCAGACATGACATCTCCACTGCCTCCAGCCTTCTCCTCGTTGCAACATTCATCACCCATGCTTCACACCCATATAAGAGTCTTGGTATAACTATAGTACTCTCATACATTCCCCTCTTTACTTCCATGGACAAAGTTCTTTGTCTCCACAGAGTCCGAAGTGCACCACTCACCCTTTTCCCCTCATCAATTCTATGATTCAATCCATCCTTCATAGACCCATCTGCTGACATGTCCACTCCCAAATATCTGAATATATTCAACTCCTCCATACTCTCTCCCTCCAATCTGATATCCACTCTTTTGTCACCTAATCTTTTTGTTATCCTCATCACCTTACTCTTTCCTATATTCACTTTCAATTTTCTTCTTTTTCATACCCTACCAAATTCATCCAACAACCTCTGCAACTTCTCTTCAGAATCTCCCAAAAGCACAGTGTCATCAGCAAAAACCAACTGTGACAACTCCCACTTTGTATTTGATTCTTTGTCTTTTAACTCCACACCTCTTCCCAAGACCCTCGCATTCACTTCTCTTACAACCCCATCTATAAATATATTGAACCACGGTGACATCACACATCCTTGTCCAAGGCCTACTTTTACTGGGAAATAATCTCCCTCTTTCCTACACACACTAACCTGAGCCTCACTATCCTCATAAAAGCTCTTCACTGCTTTCAGTAACCTACCTCCTATTCCATACACCTACAACATCTGCCACATTGCCCCCTATCCATCTATCATACGCCTTTTCCAAATCCATAAATGCCACAAAAACCTCTTTACCCTTATCTAAATACTGTTCACCTATATGTTTCACTGTAAACACTTGGTCTACACACCCCCTACCTTTCCTAAAGCCCCCTTGTTCATCTGCTATCCTGCTCTCCGTATTACTCTTAATTCTTTCAATAATAACTACCATACACTTTACCTGGTATACTAAACAGACTTATTCCCCTATAATTTTTGCACCCTCTTTTGTCCCCTTTGCCTTTATACAAAGGAACAATACATGCTCTCTGCCAGTCCCTAGGTACCTTACCCTCTTCCATACATTTATTAAATAATAGCACCAACCACTCCAAAACTATATTCCCACCTGCTTTTAACATTTCTATCTTTATCCCTATCAATCCCAGCTGCCTTACCCCCTTTCATTCTACCCACTGCCTCACAAACTTCCCCCAAATTCACAACTGGCTCTTCCACACTCCTACAAGATGTTATTCCTCCTTGCCCTATACACAAAATCACAGCTTCCCTGTCTTCATCAACATTTAACAACTCAAAATATTCCCTCCATCTTCCCGATACCTCTAACTCTCCATTTAATAACTCTCCTCTCCTATTTTTAACTGTCAAATCCCTTAGTTCCCTAGGCTTCCTCAACTTATTAATCTCACTCCAAAACTTTTTCTTATTTTCAACAAAATTTGTTGATAACATCTCACCCACTCTCTCATTTGCTTTCTTTTTACATTGCTTCACCACTCTCTTAACCTCTCTTTTTCTCTCCATATACTCTTCCCTCCTTGCATCACTTCTACTTTGTAAAAACCTCTCATATGCCAATGCCAACTTTTTCTCCCTTACTACTCTCTACATCATCATTCCACCAATCGCTCTTCTTCCCTCCTGCACCCACTTTCCTGTAACCACAAACTTCTGCTGAACACTCTAACACTACATTCTTTAACCTACCCCATACATCTTCGACCCCATTGCCTACACTCTCACTAGCCCATCTATCCTCCAATAGTTGTTTATATCTTACCCTAACTACCTCCTCTTTTAGTTTATAAACCTTCACCTCTTTCTTACTTACTGATTCTATTTTCCTTGTATCCCATCTACCTTTTACTCCCACTTTAGCTACAACTAAAAAGTGATCTGATATATCTGTGGCCCCTCTATAAACATGTACATCCTGAAGTCTACTCAACAGTCTTTTATCTACCAATACGTAGTCCAACAAACTACTGTCATTACGCCCTACATCATATCTTGTATACTTATTTATCCTCTTTTTCTTAAAATATGTATTACCTATAACTAAACCCCTTTCTATACAAAGTTCAATCAAAGGGCTCCCATTATCATTTACACCTGGCACCCCAAACTTACCTACTACACCCTCTCTGCATGTTTCTCCCACTTTAGCATTTAGGTCCCTACCACAATTACTCTCTCATTTGGTTCAAAAGTTCCTATACATTCGCTTAACATCTCCCAAAATCTCTCTCTCTCTCCTCTACACTCCTCTCTTCTCCAGGTGCATACACGCTTATTATGACCCCCTTTTTGCATCCGACCCTTATTTTAATCCACATAATCCTTGAATTTACACATTTATATTCCCTCTTCTCCTTCCATAACTGGTCCTTCAACATTATTGCTACCCCTTCCTTACCTCTAACTCTCTCAGATACTCCTGACTTAATCCCATTTATTTCTCCCCACTGAAACTCGCCTACCCCCTTCAGCTTTGTTTCTCTTAGGGCCAGGACATCCAACTTCTTTTCATTCATAACATCAGCAATCATCTCTTTCTTATCATCCGCACTACATCCACGCACATTCAAACATTCCAGTTTTATAAAGTTTTTCTTCTTCTCTTTTTTAGTAAATGTGTATAGGAGAAGGGGTTACTAGCCAATTGGTCCCAGCATTTTAGTCGACTTATATAACACGCATGGCTTTCGGAGGAAGGATTCTTTTCCACTTCCCCATGGACAATAGAGGAAATAAAGAAGAACAAGAGCTATTAAGAAAAGAAGAAAAACCTAGATGTGTGTATGTATATATGTATATGCATGTGCATGCCTGTGTAGTGTGACCTACGTGTAAGTAGAAGTAGCTAGATATACCTGTTATCCAGCGTGTTAATGAAACAGAAAAAAGAGAGACCAGCAATCCTACCATCATGTAAAACAATTTCAGGTTTCTGTTTCACAGTCACCTGGCAGGACAGTAGTACCTTCCTGGGTGGTTGCTGTCTACCAACCTGATCAAAGAATATGATATTGTTTATTTGGATTTCAGTAAAGCCTTTGATAAGAGTACCTCACAAAAGACTTGAGAAAAGTGGCAGCTCATGGTATAGGAGGCAGAGTTCTAGCATGAATAGAGGCATGGCTTACCAATAGAAAGCAGAGAGTTTCCATTAATGGGGTCAAATCTGAATGGGGACTGGTCACTAGTGGCGTTCCACAAAGATCAGTTTTAGGCCCATTGTTGTTCATAATTTACATTAATGACCATGATGAAGGAATTACAAGTGACATGAGCGAATTTGCTGATGATACAAAAACAGGCCGTATAATTCGTTCTGAGGAGGATACCAGTGAACTCCAGGAGGATTTGGACAAATTAATGTCTTGGACTGAAAAGTGGCAGATGAAATTCAATGTGAACAATTATGAAGTCCTAGTCCTTGGGAATGAAAATAACCCTTGAAGTTATAAACTAGGTGAAGTAGAGCTTGATCATACAGAATGTGAAAAAGATTGGGGAGTCACAGCAAGCAGAAATCTGAAGCCAAGACAACGGTGCCTAAGTGTGCACAATAAGGCTAACAGATTACTAGGATTTATTTCAAGAAGTATAAGTAACAGAAGTCCAAAAGTTATTTTACAGCTCTATACATCACTAGTGAGGCCTCATTTGGATTATGCCGCTCAGTTTTGGTCTCCTTACTACAGGATAGATATAGATTCATTGAAGAACATAAAGAGACGGATGACTAAAATGATTAACTGTATAAGGAATCTCTCATATGAAGATAGACTTAGAGCCTGGAATCTTCACTCTCTGGAAAGCTGTTGTAGAATGAGGAGATATCTTCAAAGTAAAAGTAGATCTTAGACAGGGATGTGTTATGTCACCATGGTTGTTTAATATATTTATAGATGGGGTTGTAAAAGAAGTAAATGCTAGGGTGTTGGGGAGAGGAGTGGGATTGAATTATGGGGAATCAAGTACAAAATAGGAGTTGACACAGTTACTTTTTGCTGATGATACTGTGCTTATAGGAGATTCTAAAGAAAAGTTGCAGAGGTTAGTGGACGAGTTTGGGAGGGTGTGTAAAGGTAGAAAGTTGAAAGTGAACAAAGATAAGAGTAAGGTGATGAGGGTATCAAACGATTTAGATAAAGAAAAATTGGATATCACATTGGAGAGAGGGAGTATGGAAGAAGTGAATGTTTTCAGATATTTGGGAGTTGACTTGTCAGTGGATAGGTTTATAAAGGATGAGGTTAACCATAGAATTGATGAAGGAAAAAAGGTGAGTGGTGCATTGAGGTATCTGTGGAGACAAAGAAGGGAATGAATGAAAGTATAGTGGTACCAACACTATATGGGTGTGAAGCTTGGGTTGTAAATGCTGCAGCGAGGAGGAGGCTGGAGGCAGTGATGTCCTGTCTAAGGGCAATGTGTGGTGCAAATATGCAGAGAATTCGGAGTGTGGAAATTAGGAGGAGGTGTGGAGTTACTAAAAGTATTAGTCAGAGGGCTGAAGAGGGGTTGTTGAGGTGGTTTGGTCATTTAGAGAGAATGGATCAAAGTAGAATGACTTGGAGAGCGTATAAATCTGTAGGGAAAGGAAAGAGGGGTACGGGTTGTCCTCAAAAAGGTTGGAAGGAGGGGGTAAAGGAGGTTTTGTGGGCGAGGGGCTTGGACTTCCAGCAAGCGTGTGTGAGCGTGTTAGATAGGAGTGAATGGAGACGAATGGTTTTTGGGACCTGACGAGCTGTTGGAGTGTGAGCTGGGTAATACAGTGGTATCTCGGTTAACGATGGTCCCCAGACTCGCCCTTTTATGTAAGTTTATTTTTTTAAATGCTTTTGTAAGTGTATTTTTGGGTGTCTAAAAGGACTAGTCTATTTTACATTATTCCTTATGGGGATAAATTTGTTTGGTAATGGCACTTGAACAGCATTCTGGAACGAAAAAATATCGTTAACCGAGTGACAGGATTCAGGGAAACCGGTTATTGATTTAGCCGGAGTTGAGTCCTGGAAATGGGAAGTACAATGCCTGCACTTTAAAGAAACGAACTGGCATACACAGTGTGGTAAGGCATGGCGAGGCTGCAAGTTCTGACAAACGTGGGGCCGAAGAATTCGTTGATGAATTCAAAGAGTACACAGAGGCTGAAGGATTCCTCCCCCAACAAGTCTTCAATTGTGACGAAACAGGCCTTTTTTGGAAGAAAATGCCAAAGAGGACCTACATCACTCAGGAGGAAAAGGCACTGCCAGGACACAAGCCTATGAAGGATAGGCTAACTCTTTTGTTCTGTGGTAACGCTAGTGGGGATTTCAAAGTGAAGCCTTTACTGGTGTTATCACTCTGAAAATCCCCAAGTGTTCAAGAAAAACAATGTCATCAAGAGTAAATTGTGTGTGATGTGGAAGGTTAACAATAAGGCATGGGTCATAAGGCAAATTTTCATTGAGTGGGTCAATGAAGTGTTTGGCCCGAGTATGAAGAAATAACTCATGGAAAATCAATTGCCACTCAAGTGCCTCCTGGTAATGGACAATGCTCCTGCTCATCCTCCAGGCTTGGAAGACCAATTGTTGGAGACGTTTAGTTTCATCACAGTGAAGTTCTTGCTCCCTAATACCACTCCTCTCATCCAGCCCATGGACCAGCAGGTCATTTCAAACTTCAAAAAACTCTACACCAAAGCACTGTTTCAAAGGTGCTTAGAAGTGACCTCGGACACTGAATTGACCCTAAGAGAGTTCTGGAGGAATCACTTCAATATCCTCACAATTGCAAGATGATGAACTCTGCTTGGAGAAAACTGTGGCCAGAACATGTCCTTGAGAAGGATTTTGAAGGGTTTGAGGCTGACCCTGACGACCCTACACCTGTTGTGGAATCTATTGTCTTTGGGGAAGTCCATGGGGTTGGATGTGAGTGGCCAGGATGTGGAAGAGTTGGTGGACAACCACAGGGAAGAGCTAACCACTGAAGAGCTGCAAGTCCTTCAACTGGAAGAGCAACAGACTGCAGCTGAGGAAATTGCTTCAGAGGAGGAGGAAGAGAGAGGGGGAGAATGTGCCTTCTTCAGTGATTAAGGACATGTGTGCAAAGTGGAATGAGTTGCAAAGTTTTGTGGAGAAATATCACCCTATCAAAGCTGTTGCAAGCCGTGTCTGCATGTAAAATGACAATGCCTTGTCCCATTTTAGGCAAATCTTAAAGAGACGCCAGAAACAGACTTCTATAGGGGTCCAGTGACTCTCAAGCTGGTCCTAGTGCCAGTAAAAGACAAAGAAGGGAAGTAACCCCGGATAGGGCCTTGATACCTGAATTCCTTATGGACAGGGATTCCTTCCAAAAATAACCTCTCCTCCTCCCTCTCCCCTCTTCGCCATCTTCCATATGCCAACAAGAGTCTTCAATAAATTTAAAAGTGTTGTTAAATGTTCATTTATCCATTTCATTAGTCATTTATATTTATTTCTCATTGTTTTCTTTATGTAAAACTGTAGTTATTCTTTATAAAATGTATTTTTTTTTTTTAATATTTTTGGATTTACATTATTTCCTATGGGAAATATTGCTTCAGTTTTCGTACGATTCGGTTTTCGTCAGATTTTTTCCAACGGATCAATCACGAAAACCGAGGTTCCATTGTATTTGACTGAAGATGTCAACAGCATGTATAAAGCATGTAAGTTGAGACCGTTGTAGACTGGGACAGTTAGCGTGAGTCACAATGAAAGGTCACTGATGCTGACCTCCAGTTCAAAACCCCTGGTTTGCTGCAGGGTATAGCTCAGTTAGGATGTAGAAGCCAAGCTGGAAGGATACACTGGCAGACGACATGACCCACTATCTACTAATAAATGCCATTCAGAGCACTTGTGTATTACTCCAAATGCACCCACTATGTTTTGAACCCCCAAACCTCACACCAAAGAAGCCTACTTTGTAGGTGGAATATTTTGGAATTAAGATACCAGACTGTTAAACGTCTTACTTATCTACTTGTTGCCCCTGTATACCATTATTATAATAAAGTTAAGGTATACCTTGTGTATACTATACATTCAGTATAAAACATTAAGCTGAAAAAAATTAATATAAATCTCTTTAATGTGCATTAATTGACAATTGTTATTACAGTGGACCCTCGCTATTCAAACATTCTTCATTCCAGAATGCTGTTCAAGTGCTGTTACCAAACGAATTTATTCCCATAAGGAATGATGTAAATTTGATTAGTCCATTTCAGACCCCCAAAAATACACTTATAAAAGCACTTACAATAATAAACTTACATAAAAGGGCGAGTTTGGAGTGTTCGAATAGCGAGGGTCCACTGCATTATTATTATTATTTTTACCTTAGTGGGAGATGGCCAATGTATTAAAAATTATTATTAATTGTTTCGGAAGATTTCCTACCTTTTAATTTAACCAAGACCACTCTTTCAACAAGATGTGACATTAACTTGCGATCTGGGTCTACCCTTAAACGCGACGGATCGTCGTCCGTATTATCACTGGTACCATAGAGGAGGAGGAGGTTAAACCATTTCATCCTCTCAACTTCGATTCCATCACTGTCTCTCATCAGTGGGTTCCAGAGTAACATCTGAAGTCTGTTGTAAAGAAAAAGAGGTAGAGTAAATATTAGGTTACTTTATCTGCCCAAACACAGTGAATTTCTCTGTCTCACTGTTTTTTCTGTTGATTTTTCCATTTAACACATACTGTAAGTCATTTAAGAAGAAACAAATATGTTGGCTTGTTTCATGGGACTATGTAAACATGCTTCAAATGAAATATCAAACCAGTAAGAATTTTTCCGTGTTTGATGTGGCAAAAGAGACTAATTGCTTCAGACAACTGAAGATAATTATGAACACAAAATGTAAAGATAATAATTTTTTTTTAACACATCAGCTGTTTCCCACCGAGGCAGGGTGACCCAAAAAGAAAGGAAAAGAAAACAAAAAGAAGGAAAAAACTTTCATCATCATTCAACACTTTCACCATCACTCATATATAATCAGTCTTCGCAGAGGTGCCCAGATATGACAGTTTAGACGTCCCTCCAAACTGCCAATATCCCAAACCCTCCCTTTGAAGTGCAAACATTGTACTTCCCATTTCCAGGAGTCCGGCAAACTGGTTTTCCTGAATCTCTTCACAAAATATTACCCTACTCACACTTCAACAGCTCGTCAGGTCCCAAAAACCATTCGTCTCCATTCACTTCTATCAAACATGCTCACACACACTTGCTGGAAGTCCAAGCCCCTCGCCCACAAAACCTCCTTTACCCCCTCCCTCCAACCTTTTCAGGGCCGACCATACCTTGCCTTCCTTCCCCTACAGATTTATACGCTCTCTAAGTCATTCTACTTTGATCCATTCTCTCTAAATGACCAAACCACCTCAACAACCCCTCTTCAGCCCTCTGACTAATACTTTTAGTAACTCCACACCACCTCATAATTTCCACACTCCGAATTCTCTGTATAATATTTACACCACATATTGCCCTAAGACAGGACATCTCCACTGCCTCCAGCCGCCTTCTCGCTGCAGTATTTACAACCCAAGCTTCACACTCATATAAGTGTGTTGGTACCACTATACTTTCATACATTCCCTTCTTTGCCTAAATAGATAACATTTTTTGTCTCCACAGATACCTCAAAGCACCACTCACCTTTTTTCCTTCATCAATTCTATGGTTAACCTCATCCTTCATAAACCCATCCACTGACAAGTCAACTCCCAAATATCTGAAAACATTCACTTCTTCCATAATCCCTCTCTCCAATGTGATATCCAATTTTTCTTTATCTAAATCGTTTGATACCCTCATCACCTTACTCTTATCTTTGTTCACTTTCAACTTTTGTCTCACAGAACCTCAGCACCCTCTTTTCCTTCATCAATTCTATGGTTAACCTCATCCTTCATAAACCCATCCACTGACAAGTCAACTCCCAAATATCTGAAAAATTCACTTCTTCCATCTCCTCTCTCCAATGTGATATCCAATTTTTCTTTATCTAAATCGTTTGATACCCTCATCACCTTACTCTTATCTTTGTTCACTTTCAACTTTCTACCTTCACACCCTCCCAAACTCGTCCACTAACCTTTGCAACTTTTCTTTAGAATCTCCTATAAGCACAGTATCATCAGCAAAAAGTAACTGTCAACTCCCATTTTGTACTTGATTCCCCATAATTTAATCCCACTCCTCTCCCCAACACCCTAGCATTTACTTCTTTTACAACCCATCTATAAATATACATTGGACCCTCCGTTTTCGTGTACAGTGGTCCCTCGGTTTTCGTGCATCTCCAAACTCGAACATTTATGTAAGTGTATTTTCGTAAGTGCTGTTGCAAGTGTATTTTTGGGGGCCTGAAATAGACTAACATACGTGATATTATTTCTTAAGGAAGTAATTTTGTTCGGTAATGGCACTTGAGCAGCATTCTGGAACAAATTTTCGGCGAAAACCGAGGGACCACTGTATCTCCGTTATCGCCGATTTCAGTTTTCGTGGACTTTTTTCATGGAAATATTGGCTCTGTTTTTGCTGATTGGCTCCGTTTTCGTCAATGGTACGGAACCTGTCTGAGTGCCCAGCGCGCATACAAAGCCCGCCTCCCACACACATTCTCAGGCAGTGTAGCATTGTTTCTGGTTGAGTGAGCATTATCCTGCGAGTTCATACAAAATATTTCTTAACACTCCATTGTTTTTGGCCCTTGATTATTGTGTGTGACTGCTAAATAAGCCACCATGGGCCCAAAGAAAGCTCCTAGTGCCAGTCCTTTGGTAAAGAAAGTGAGGAACACCATAGAATTAAAGAAAGAAATCGTAGCAAAGTATCAAAGTATGTATCAGCGATATCAAAGTATCAGCAATAAAGTGTAGCACTAACAGTGTAGCAAGTAAGTTATGCGATTAAGCGATAGAAAAATGACGACACGAAACTTAACTCCTCCATTGTTGTTTGAGGTATATAGGGGCACTGAGACCAACGCCGCCTTCTGCAACCATCTCCTCCAAGATAAGTATAAAAATTTCTTATTTATAAAGTGTAAATATTTCTTATTTATAAATTAAAGTGTAAATATTTCTTATTTATAAATTAAAGTGTAAATATTTCTTATTTATACACTACGTACATTGTTTCAGTGTGAATTAGTGGTGGTGGCCTGCTGCCTCCACCACCAGCAGTATATGTACGGCTTATAGTCAGTGGCCCTTATAAACATAACAACAATAACACACTACCACCAGTCCTCATATTCGTAATGACACATTTTATTCATTCTAGAGTATATTTCATGTTTCTATGTTATTAATATTGTTTATTATGTCATATTAGATGAATTGTGATAGATAAATAAGTCATAGAGTTGATATTAGTGTCACATGGAAGCATTTTGTCCTGCCTCCAAACAATAAACTTGCCTCCCTCTCTCCTCTGTGTCTTCCATACACCAACAAGAGTCGCCAATAAAGGTAAGTGTGATGTTAAATGTTCATTTATACATGTTATTAGTGCTTTAAATTTATTTGTCATTCTTTTCTGTATGTAAATCTATATTTAATCTCTCAAAAAATATTTTTTGTTAATACTCCTGGGTGTCTGAAACGAATTAATTGAATTTACATTATTTCTTATGGGGAAAATGGTTTCAGTTTTAGCTGATCTCTCTGAAACAGATTAAACACGAAAACGGAGGGTCCACTGTATTAAATAACCATGGTGACATCACACATCCCTGTCTAAGACCTACTTTTACTAGGAAGTAATCTCCCTCTCTCCTACACACACTAACCTGAGCCTCACTATCCTCATAAAAACTCTTTACAGCATTCAGTAACTTACTACCTATTCCATACACTTGCAACATCTGCCACATTGCTCCCCTATCCACTCTATCATATGCTTTTTCTAAATTCATAATGCAATGAAAACTTCCCTACCTACAGTATACAATTGCAGTTCTGAAACTTACAGACATGTCATTTCTCTGATACTGACCTTATATAAGGAGAGAATATTTGGGGCAAATTATAAGATACATAAGCATCTGAGTATGTGGCGCCCTCCTTACTGCGCCATTCCTCAAATCTTGCCATGATGCGTTTTAACTGAGAGAAGTCGTCCTCTACGTCTTCAAATACTTTGCGAGCTTCTGAAGCAATGCGCTCTGTGGTAAATAGCATTATAATATTTATTTGAAAGTGCTAAACACACAGGGGTCATACAGTGCCTAGAGAATGAGAAATAGAAGGTAATCAAATCTGATTAAAAGTGAATGGTAGTTCTAATTCCCTGGACCAAGAGCCCTTCACTTGCACCAAGGCACTATCTTTGACAGGGGGGTAAATAACATTAATTATTTATTCAATAAACATTATAAGCTGCAAGCTCCAATGAGAACATACATACACAGTGTTCATCAATACAATATGACAGGTGGAAGGCACCCGGCATACTTTAATGTCCAAAGTAATACTTGACCCTGGTAGGTTTTTGGGTGAGACAAAACATGTTATATTGGCCTAGTACCTTGTAGTAGGTCATCTCAGAATTCCCCTAAGGTTATTGGCTGCATCTAAAGTGCTTTCTAGGCTTGTGTGGTGGACGATTTTGTGTCTGTGGTCCCCTTGTGTAGTGTGGTCTCGAGGGCTGAGTTTGTTGGACATTTATGGCTATTGGTGAATTAACATGGGAAGGAGTAAGATAATGCCACAAGAGTCAACTGCAGAGATCATTCGATTACATAAAGAAGGCCATCAAACAAAGAAAACAGTAGAAGCCATTGATGCATGTGTTTTCAGCAATGACCCGTCTGCATTACTTCTTTGAGGAAAGTGTTTATGAAATGCCCACAGCAAAAGCACACCCAGGGAAGCCTAAAAAAATGTCCCCTCCAACATTAACTGTAATAGCGTATCTAGAATTGTAAAGTGATCATTTGCAGGAATCCTTCATGCAGTGTGGTCCCAAGTTTTTATGGGAGATAATGCTCCTTGCTACACCACGAAATCTGATGTTCAAAGGCTTCATCAGTGTGAGGTACCTTTCTTTAATGACTGGCCAGTAATCTTCCCCAGATATGAACTCTGGGCTATGAAAGAGAGATCTACTATGGAAAGAAGATCACCCTATTCCCAAGGCTTTAAGACACCATCCATGAATTGTCGAGGAAATTTACCCTGAAGAATGTACTATGTTAATCATTTCGTAGACAGTTGAATGATGTCCTAAAAAGCAAGGGACAGCCTATTTTGTGGTTGTAGTTTTAAAGGGAGGGCGACATACTTTAATAACAAGCAAAGGCTCACTTGCTTTCTCACTGTACTCACCTAGTTGTACTCGCCTAGTTATGGTTGCAGGGGTCGAGTCACAGATTATGGCACCGCCTCTTCACTGGTCGCTACTAGATCACACTTCCTGCTCCATGAGCTTTATCATACCTCTTCTTAAAGCTAAGTATGGATCCTGCCTCCACTACATCACTTCCGAGACTATTCCACTTCCTGACAACTCTGACTGGAGAAATACTTCCTAACATCCCTGTGATTCATCCGAGTCTTCAACTTCCAACTGTGACCCCTTGTTGCTGTGTCCCGTCTCTGGAACATCCTGTCTCTGTCTGCCTTGTCGATTCCTCTCAGTATCTTATATGTCGTTATCATGTCCCCCCTATCTCTCCTGTCCTCTAGTGTCGTCAGGTCGATTTCCCTTAACCTCTCCTCGTAGGACATGCTCCTTAGCTACGGGACTAGTCTTGTTGCAAACCTTTGCACTTTCTCTAGTTTCCTTACGTGCTTGGCTAGGTGTGGGATCCAAACTGGTGCTGCATACTCCAATATTGGCTTAACGTAAACAGTGTACAGGGTCCCGAACAATTCCTTATTGAGATGTCGGAATGTTGTTCTTAGGTTTGCTAGGCACCCGTATTCTGCAGCAGTTATTTGGTTAATGTGCGCCTCAGGAGATGTGCCCAATGTTATACTCACCTCAAGATCCTTTTCCCTGAGTAAAGTTTGTAGTCTCTGGCCCCCTAGACTGTACTCCGTCTACGGTCTTCTTTGCCCTTCCCCAATCTTCATGACTTTGCACTTGGTGGGGTTGAATTCCAGGAGCCAGTTGCTGGACCAGGCCTGCAGCCTGTCCAGATCCCTCTGTAGTTCTGCCTGGTCCTCTTCTGACTGAATTCTTCTCATCAACTTCACATCATCTGCAAACAGGGACACTTCCGAGTCTATTCCTTCAGTCATGTCTTCACAAATACCAGAAACAGCACCGGTCCTAGGACTGACCCCTGTGGAACCATGCTCATCACAGGCACCCATTCTGACACCTCGCCACGTACCATGACTCGCTGCTGTCTTCCTGACAATTACTCCGTAATCCATTGCAGTGCCTTCCCTGTGTGGAACTGTCAAATGCCTTCTTACAGTCCAAGAAAATGCAATCTACTCACCCATCTCTCTCTCTCTTGTCTTACTACTGTCACCGTCATAGAACTACAGCAGGATTGTGACAGGATTTCCCATCCCTGAAACTGTGCTGGCTGTCGTTGATAAGCTCATTCCTTTCTAGGTGCTCCACCACTCTTCTCCTTATAATCTTCTCCATGACTTTGCATACTATACATGTCAGTGACACTGGTATTAAGTTTAATGATTCGTGTCTGTCTCCTTTTTAAAAAATTGGGACTACATTTGCTGTCTTCCATACCTTAGGTAGTCGCCCTGTTTCAATAGAAGTGTTGAAGATTGGTGTTAGTGGTACACATAGTACCTCTGCTCTCTCTCTCAGGACCCATGGAGAGATGTTATCCGACCCCATCACCTTTGAGGTATCTAGCTCGCTTAGCAGCCTCTTCACTTCTTCCTTGGTTGTATATATTTTGTCCAACACTTGATGGTGTACCCCACCTCTCTGTCTTTCTGGAGTCCCTTCTGTCTCCTCAGTGAACACTTCTTTGAATCTCATGTTGAGCTCCTCACATACTTCGCGGTCATTTCTTGTGATCTTCCCTCCCTCCTTCCTCAGCCTGAATGCCTGGTCCTTGACTGTTATTTTCCTCCTGATGTGGCTGTACAACAGCTTCAGGTCAGATTTGGCTTTTGTTGCTATGTCATATTTGTATTGTGCATATTCATTTGTGGCTCTATAACTGTTCTCCTTATTCTCCTGGGTCCTTTGCCTTCTATACTTCTTCTTGTGTACTCACCTATTTGTGGTTCCAGGAGTCGAGACTCAGCTTCTGGCCCCGTCTCTTCACTGACCGCTACTGGGTCCTCTCTCTCCCTGCTCCATGAGCTTTATCATACCTCGTCTTAAGACTATGTATGGTTCCTGCCTCCACTACATCACTTGCCAGACTATTCCACTTCCTAACAACTCTGTGGCTGAAGAAATACTTCCTAACATCCCTTTGACTCATCTGAGTCTTCAACTTTCAATTGTGACCCCTTGTTTCTGTGTCTCATCTCTGGAACATCCTGTCTCTGTCCACCTTATCTATTCCACGCATTGGTAATAGAACATTCTGGCAGGATGACACTACCAGTGGTATCAGAAATGAAAGGATGTTGCACAAATGTTGCACATGGGTTATTATCGAGGTTTTTGATATTTCCTCGACCACTTGTGGCCACATCCATCTCAAAGACACTAAACTCTGGGTCAACATCACTTTCCTCTTAACCCTTTCAGGATTTTTGACGTACTAGTACATCTTACGCACCAGGGTGTTTGACGTAGTAGTACGCATAAATTCTAGCGCCCTCAAATCAAGTGGGAAAATGCTGGTAGGCCTAGATGTGAGAGAATGGGTCTGTGCAGTCAGTGTGCGCAGTCTTAAAAAAAATCCTGCAGCACTTAGTGTTTTTTGTTTAAAACAGCGAATTTGCAGTCTATTTTCGTATGGTATTTATGGTTGTATTCTCGCTTTCTTGGTCTCATTTGATAGAATGGAAGATATATTACAGAAATAGAGATAATTTTGATTGGTTTCACGGTAACAAGTACCTTGAAATTGAGTAGCGAAAATGTTCGATTTTTGTCGATATTCAAGAGTAAACAAATCAAGCCACGCTTCCAATACACATCAACTGATGAGTCTAATATTCTTGAACACGTGCGTTGATATTATTTATACCGTTTTTACAATGATGCAGTAGTATACATAACAGAAAATCTTCTATTTTTTGTGAGAATAAAAATTCAAAATGGAAAGCAAAAGTAATGTAAGAGGGGCCTGGAGACGTGACTAATGAACAGATAAAATGTTATTTTAGTGCCAGGAATGTCTGTCTTGTATATTCTGGACCCTATTTTGAAATTGGCATCTTATGAAATTTGAGTGAAATTGGCAATACAGTCAACCCCCGGTTCTCGTTATTAATCCGTTCCAGAGGGCCCGTCGAACACTGATTTGGATGAACTCCAATTCTATTTTTCCCACAAGAAATAATGGAAATAAAATTAATCCATTCCATACATCCAAAAGTATTAAAATAAAATATTTTTTTACAACATATAGACATTCAATGTACACACAATTTTATGAGAAATAAAGAAATAATAGTACACTAACATGTCACTTATATTTATTGAAGAGTTGTTGATGTGTGGAAGATGAGAGGAGGGGAGAAGAAGGAGTAGAATGCTAGTGTTTGGAAGGGGAATCCCCTTCCATTAACCCTTTCAGGGTTATTGACGTACTAGTACGGCTTACGCCCTGGGGTTATTGACGTACTAGTACGCCTAAATTCTAGCGCCCTCAAATCAAGCAGAAACAGGCTGTTAGGCCTAGATGTGATAGAATGGGTCTGTGCGGTCAGTGTGCGCAGTATAAAAAAATTCCTGCACCACACAGTGCATAATGAGGAAAAAAAAACTCTGACCGTGTTTTTGGTTTAAAACAGCGACTTTGCAGTCTATTTTCGTATGGTATTTATTGATGTATTCTCGTTTTCTTGGTCTCATTTGATAGACTGGAAGATATATTACAGAAATAGAGATGATTTTGATTGGTTTGACAAAGACAAGTACCTTGAAATTGAGCTCAAAGTAGCGAAAATGTTCGATTTTTGACGATGTTCAAGAGTAAACAAATCACACCATGCATCCAACACACATCAACTGGCGAGTCTAATATTCATGCACAAGTGATCTAATATTATTTATACCATTTATACAATGATGCAGTTGTATACATAACAGTAAATCTTCTATTTTTTTGTGAGAATAAAAATTCAAAATGAAAAGCAAAAGTAATGTAAGAGGGGCCTGGAAATGTGACTAATGAACAGAGAAGACATTATTTTAGTACCAGGAATGTCTGCCTTGTTTATTCTGGACCCTATTTTGAAATTGGCATCGTTTGAAATTTGTGTGAAATTGGGCAAATTGTCATTTTCTGACCACTATTTTGGGTAGTTGTAATAGGTAAATAGGCGGTTTCTTGTACTCAATCAATAGAAGAAATGGAGTTCTAGCGAAATAGCTATAATTTTAGTTGCCTGAAACATTGGAATTTGCCGAGAATAGGGCTCAAAGTGGGCGAAATCGCCGATGCGTAAGTGTCATGGCTGCCGCTAACTTCGCGAAAGCATAATTCCGTTAGTTTTCGATCAAATTTCATAATTTTTGTGGCGTTATGATCGGAAAAAGATTCTCTATCATTTCATAAGAAAAAATAATTTTTATTTTTTTTTAAATTCTTGGACCCTGAGAACGAGTTTCGGAGACCCCCCTTGGACCCTGAAAGGGTTAACACTGCAGGTGGCAAGTTTTTTCTGGGGTTACTGGCCTTTTTCTTTTAATGCCATTAAGACCAGCTTGAGTCACTGGACCCCTCTCTCACAAAAAATCTGTCCAGGGAGCTCTGTGTCTGGCGGTTCTTTAAAATGTCCCTAAAATGTGACAAGACATGGTCATTAAACATGTCGCATACACGGCCTGCAACAGCTTGGTACAGCTCATTTGGCACAGATCTCCCTAATCCTTGAAGTAGGCACCTTCTTCCATCTCTGTTCCACCTCCCCCTCTGGACCATTTTCCTGAACTGTGGTCTGTTGTTGCTGTTGAAGCTCTTGCAGATCTTCAGTGGTTATCTCTTCATTGAGCTCCTCCACCAACTGTTCCACATCCTTGGTACAAACATCCAACCCCATGGACTTGCTCAGTTCCACAATTTCTTGCACAACAGGCTCAGGCTCAGGGTTCTGAGGCTCAGCCCCAAAACCTTCAAAATCCCTCTCTAGGACACAGTCTGGCCACAATTTTCTCCAGGCAGAGTTCAAAGTCCTGGTAGTCACTCCCTCCCAAGCCTTACCTATAAGGTTTACACAATGCAGGATATGGAAATGATCTTTCCAAAAGTCTTTTAGGGTCATATTCATGTCTACGGTCACATCAAAGCACTTTTGAAACATTGCTTTGGTGTAGAGTTTTTTAAAGTTGCAAATGACCTGCTAGTCCATGGGCTGGAGGAGAGGAGTGGTATTAGGGGGAAAGAACTTCACTTTGATGAACTTAAAGTCCACAATTTGCTCTGTCAAGTCTGGAGGATGACAAGGAGCATTGTCCATTATCAGGAGGCACTTAAGTGGCAAATTATTTTCCTCGAGATATTTCTTCACACTGGGGCCAAACACTTAATGGAACCAATCACAGAAAATGTCCCTAGTGACCCATGCCTTATTGTTAGACTTCCACATCACACATAAATTAGACTTGGCGACACCATATCTCTTAAACGCTCAGGGATTTTCAGAATGATACACCACTAAAAGCTTCACTTTAAAATCACCACTGGCGTTGGCACAAAGCATAAGAGTTAGCCTGTCTTTCATAGGCTTATGTCCTGGGAGTGCCTTTTCCTCCTGTGTAATGAAGGTCCTGTTTGGCATTTTCTTCCAAAACAGGCCTGTTTCGTCACAATTGAACACTTGTTGGGGTTGGAATTGTTCAGCCTCTATGTACCCCACGAATTCATTCACGTAATTTTCAGCCGCACTTTTGTCAGAACTGGCTGCCTCACCATGCCTCACAACACTATGTATGCCACTTCGTCAAACCAGCCTTTGCTGTCTTTAAATTCATTCACTTCAGCACTCGTTGCAGGCATTTTCTTAGAGAGATCATCGTGCAACTGCCTTGCTTTTTCACATGTTATCGCCTGCGAAACACTATCTCCTGCTAATTGCTTCTCGTTGATCAACAACAACAACAAAGTTTCCACTTGTTCCAGCACTTGAGATCTCTGTTTTGTGACCATACTTGCACCTTTCGCAACAACAGCGTCCTTGATTTCCTTTCTCTTGGCCATAATGGAAGAGATGGTTGAATGGGATTTGCCACAGTGCCTGGCCAGCTCAGTGATACGCACTCCACTTTCATATATTGCTATCATCTTCTTCAATTCTACCGTATTTCTGACATTCTTTACCACAGGCTTGGCACTTAGGAGCTTTCTTGGGGCCCATGGTGGCTTATTTAGCAGTTGCAAGCACTAAAAACAGTGGAATA